>JAHKKF010482765.1:0-43162 GCA_019740295.1 Labeo calbasu | reverse complement strand
TTTTATTCCATGGAATGTCTGGATACTGGATTCTGATTGGCTGGCAGGTATGAAGTAAAACTGTTTGATGCACAGGTAGTTCCAAGTCAGTTTAATCACCGTTCTATATTAATGCGCTGCTTTAATTGATGCTCACAAATGCACGCACACAGAGCGAGAGAGAGAGATTGCATTGCGTGCACATACATAAACTTGTTGTCAGTGCTTCCCCGCGATTCTTATTAATAGCCTAGATACTCGATTGCTACATTATGTTCCTCAGCAACGCTGGGGTGGTAAAACTGCTGTTTTTGAATAAATTCGTTGTTTGTAGAGAGAGATGCTCAGACTCACAGCATGCAGGCAGGTAACGTTACGATCGATTGATAATTTACTGAAATAAATGCTATAATTCATTCAAATAAATGTGATTTTACCGCACTATTTCATCTCTGTGTCTGATTTGAAGTGGGCAGAATGCTAGAGCTGTGTGTCATAACTGACAAAAATAGCTGTCTTTTTTACCCATTCAGTCAAATATTGCGCTGCAAAGAACAATACTACTTTTAACTGGTCTATAACTTGGCAAATGGCCATCGAATAAGCGGGATAATCAATAGTTTGCCGTGCATTAAAGGATTTTAAATGCACTTTGCGGAGGCAAACACCCTCCGCTTCGTGTCGGGCATTCTTCTCCTCCACGTCGTTTATTTAAAATCCTTTAATGCACAATCGTTGATTATCCCTTACTTATAATGACTATTTGTGAGAAGTAACTATAACTAATTACTTTTTTAAAGTAACATGCCCAACAATGATAGTGATTAATTTAGAAAATTTTAACCTGAAAAGTTGCTTATTAAAGATTAAAGGCTATTGCTAGATGTAAACGAATCTGCTTTCTCATTCTAGCATCCTCAAATTCGAATGTCCACCTTTCTGGAGAGTTCTCCAATGAGATTCCCATATCCCATTCCTCTCCCAGTATCCTGAGGCTGGAAGCGGCCGCCCCTCATTATCACGACAACCAGCTGCAGGTCAAGGTCTTCTGGAAGAGCCGAATCCCAGGCAAGTGAGCTTCTTTCTACACTGGCATACAAAGTAAGGTCATTCAAAGTTTACTTATCTGCCAAAATTGCCTCCCAACAAGAAACACTCTCACATGACTTCACATCTGTCACGTGACGCGTATCTGTTTGTTGACAGTGCATCGGATCCATGTGTCCTTAAGCGAGTCGCCGCCAAAGCAAAGCAACAGCATGACTAATGATTTATGGAAGAACGTTACTAAACATAAATATTATCTATCCGGCATAAAAAGACAATCTCCCAGGGATGTCCTCTCTAGAGTCTTTCCAACAGATTATTCACAATCTGTGCTCCAAAAATACACATTTGGCGACATGATGGTCTTCAAAGGGAAGATTCCAGTCAAACCGCAAGCGCCCATAAATACAGGGTGTTGATTTACTGTTATCTCCTGGAAAGAAAGGCATGAAGAGTGATTTAATAATGCCGGTACGAGTGTGAAATCAAAAACAGATGAAGGGGGATGACGACCCGACACGGGTTTGAAGAAAGATGTCATGTTGCCTGTGTAAGGAAACAGGAAGCTCGGAGCAAAATGTAGCCGGTCCCTGAAAATGTATTCATGCTGCCTCTGTGGACGCAACCTCAAAAACAGAAAAACATAACCTACAACACTCTGTCTTGTTTCTTCTTGTAGAAAGCCAGAAGGATTCCAGTTCATACATTTTGAGATGGTATCCTGAAGTTTGTGCCCGTAACGTGACAAAAGGCGAGAAAACAGCCACAGTTCAGGTGTGTCTTGTTGATTTACAGTATACTTTCTGTGCCAAGAAGTCTGAATGTGGCCTATTATTTTATTCTATTTTATTTCTTAAATTTTATTATAAAAAAAGATAGTTCTGGTCCTTGATTCTGATTGGTTGAGCCACGTTCAAAGCTGTTGTAAATTACTCTACAAACATATACCTTTGTTTACTTCTGTGTGTCGCTTGGCAACCACTTTGTTGGAACCACAACTGTTTCCGAGGAACTACATTGTTTGGTGGAAGAAAAATGTTTTTTATTAATATCAACACACTTTATTTTCTCCGTTTTATTTTGTGAAACCTTGCTACATATATGGAGTAACCATTTTTATAAAATAATAATAATAATTAAAAAATAATTGAAAATAAGGATGTTTTGAGAGCTTGACTTGTGTCCACCACTGGATAACATAAAATAAAATAATACTTTTTATTTATTTTATAACATTTAGTTTATTTCATTTTTAACGTATATTATTTTGATTAAAAATAAGGATGCTTGTACTGTTACTCAAGAGCTTGACTTGTGTCCACCATTGGATACTCACATGTACTTGTAAAATAAAGTAAAATAAAATAAAATAAAATAAAATAAAATTAAATTAAATTAAATTAAATTAAATTAAATTAAATTAAATTAAGCAATAAGCCCCATAAAGCTGTTGCTTACAGTGAATTTATAACAGCTAATGGGGTAACAATGCCCGTTTTATTTTATTTTATTTTATTGTATTGTATTGTATTGTATTTTTTTTATTTATTTTATTTTATTTTATACAATTTATTTTTATTTTATTTTTTAAATTATATTATTTTGATTAAAAATAAGGATGTCTGTACTGTTACTCAAGAGCTTGACTTGTGTCCACCACTGGATACTCACATGTACTTAATAAAATAAAAATAAAATAAAATAATTAAAATAATAATAATAATTTAAAAAAATAAAATAAAATAAAGCAATAAGCCCAGTGAAGCTGTGGTCTACAGTGAATTTATAACAGCTTAGGGGGTAACAAGGTCCATTTTATTTTATTTTATTTTATTTTATTTTATTTTATTTTATTTTATTTTATTTTAAGTCCATGTGAGTATCCAGTGGTGGACACAAGTCAAGCTCTTGAGTAACAGTACAGACATCCTTATTTTTAATCAAAATAATATAATAACTGTGACTTTCACCTTAATAAGCTCTTAATTTACTGCTTATTAATAGTTAGTGAGGTAGTTAAGCGATCTAAAATGTGGTCGTGCAGAATAAGATATTAATATGTGCTTTATAAGTACTAATAAACAGCCAGTATGCTAGTAATATGCTTGCTAATATCCAACTTAGTTCATAGTAAAAGCTGGCCCTTAAGGTGTTACCAAATTAAATTAAGTTACTGATGATAGAAGTGTGTAAACAAGTCAAAATAACAAAATATCTCCTATCATTCAGTTTGATTTGAAAAGAATCAAGTAGTTCATGAATCAGACATCACTATTGTGTCTCAGGTGTCGGTTTCGTTTAGGAGCGGTATGTTTTTTATGAAAAATAATGTAAAAAGTATGATATTGTGCTTTGGAATGTAGTGAAATGTTTGAATAGTAGTGAAATTTGCTAAAATAAAATACTGTGATGAAGTACAGATGTCTAAACACAACAATGTTGATGGTAGTTTTGTATGGAAGGTAGTTTGATACCCTAATAATGTCAAAGTGGGCCTTTTCTGTTCCAGAAGGAAAAAAAGTTTGGAAAGGTGAATAAATGATGCCAGAATTATCCGTTTAATGCCTCACAACCATCATATCTACTTACGTTTCAGTTGCTAATACTAAAGAGGTGATGTCACTATTAAACCTGTATGTGACCCTTAAATTTATCCTGAGAAGGATTCCAGCTGACTTGTTCGTACATCTGATTTCTTTGTTCGCTGAGGTTTATGCTGCTGAATAGTGTAACAGATAATGGCAGCACTGCCCAAAAGCGCTGTATTTCCACACATGATCTGTCATCACTGG
The DNA here is from genome assembly GCA_019740295.1 of Labeo calbasu. Taxonomy (NCBI): domain Eukaryota; kingdom Metazoa; phylum Chordata; class Actinopteri; order Cypriniformes; family Cyprinidae; genus Labeo; species Labeo calbasu. The sequence continues at coordinate 39,344 of JAHKKF010482765.1, read as the reverse complement.
CACCGGACACAATAGAAGTGTGTGAGCGTGTCTCGGTGTGATATCATTACGGTGCGGATGGGTGAAGCGGTTATCTGATTCATTTTCCGCAGAGCAGGATGCAGTTACTGAAATGTGTTTTTCATTTACTCTCTCGTTTCATTCTTAGCTCATTTCCACAGACTGAGTAATAACTGTGCTGTTTCTGCTTTTCAGGGAACACATTTTGTGATTACTGGCCTGCTTTTCGCCTGTAAGTACCGTGTGGCAGTGAAGCCCGTTACGGAACAAGAGCAGAGGTCGGAGGTCATGACCTCTGTTACCACCCCACTGTGCTCATCGCTGATGGGCCGGCGGAAAAAACCTGCTGCCTGTGCCAGAGATGGTAAGACGATATCGAACAGAAGAGCATTAAGAGAAATTTACTTGTTGGGGGAATCTCATATAAATGTCACATTTCAACCTAAAATCAAAAGGGGGAGGGGAAAAAAGACTAAATATTCTGTGTAAAGTAATAAAGCCTGGTTTATTTTTATTTCAATTATCAAAGTTATCCAAGTTTTCATTAATGCAGAAGATAGATGTCATAATTATGACATGAAAAGTCAAAATTATGAGGTAAAAAGTATCTGATTTACAAGATTATATATCCAAATTGGGATTTAAAAAATCCTAAAAATGACGATATAAACCCCCAGTTTCAGTTTCACTAGGCTTAAGCCTAGTCCCAGAATAAAATGTAAGTCTGAGCTGTTTTAACTGAAAGAAACTTGCACTTATTGATCTTAAAATATATCAACTCCTTTGTTTTGTCTCAAGATGCACACCAGTAATTTTTCTAAGGTGTGTTTATAAAAATTACTTAGATGTCCTAATTGAAATATGGCCTAATCGTGGTTTAGTCTAAACCCTGTCTGTGAAACCAGGTCTTAAAGTCAAAATTATTTAATGAGAAGTCCTAATTATGACATTACATTGACTTATAATGTCATAATTTGATTATTTTTAATAGTGATTATTTTGAACCTAAAAACTTTAATGAGAAGTACAACAATAACAACAACATTATTATATTAAATTATATTATTTAATAAAATAATATACAATTATAGTAATGTCAGACTGAAAAAAATCTCCTTTATCCTTAAAATTACCTCAAAACTTAAGGATAAATTAAAGATAACTATGACATGAAGTGTCAGAATTATGAGTTTAATGCTATTAATTATGAAGTATAAAGGCATAAATGTATTTGTTAAGTATAAAGTCAATTATTACGGGATACCACTTTATAATTATGACATGAAAAATCTAAATTATGAAGCAAAAGTAGTTGATTTAAAGTTTATATATCTGAATTTGGATTAAAAAGTCCTAATTATGACATAAAAAGTCAAAATTATGTAATAAAAAGTCCCAATTTATTACATTACGTAGATTTTTTTTATGTCATAATGTAAACATTTTTCTCATAGTTTGATTATTTTTAATAGGGATTATTTTGAAAAGCCTAAAAGCTTTAATTTAAAGTACAACCATAACAACAACATTGTTATATTAAATGACATTATTTAATAAAACAATACACAAAAATCTCCTTTATCCTAAAAATTACCCTCTAAATTTAACATTTTTGAAATGTTAAAAAGCCATAATTGTGGCTTTAAAATTCTGACAAAAAGTCAAAATTATGTTATCATTTTCTACACAATGAAAGCATACAGTGTCCAGGACTTTCCTATGAAAATTATTTGGTAAATCATAATTCTGAGATTAAAAAAAAAAGTCTAAATCATGGCATTAAAAAAAAATAAAAAGATAACTATGACATTAAAACTATTAACTATGAAGTATAAAGGCACAGAAGTAGTTGATTTACAAGATTATATATCCAGATTGGGATTAAAAAGTCATAATTATGACATAAAAAGTCAATATTATAAAAAAAAGTCCTAATTATGACATTACATTGACCATTTATGTCATAATTTAAACATTTTTCTTGTAATTTGATTATTTTTAACCTAAATGCTTTAATTAAAAGAAGTAAAACAATAACAAAAACATTATTATATTAAATGACATTATTTAATAAAATAATATACAATTACAGTAATGTCACACTGAAGAAATGTCTCCTTTATCCTAAAAATTACCTCAAGATAGGCTTCATTTTTGAAATGTTAAAAAGACAAAATTGTGGCTTTAAAATTATGACAAAATGTCAATCAATAAATTAATTACAATGACAAAAAGTCAAAGTTATGTAATCATTTTCTACACAGTAAAAGTGTACAGTGTCCAGGACTTTCGTATGAAAACCCATTTCTACCACATAAGAAAAAAGTTTTTGGTAAATTGATTATGAGATTTAAAAAAATGTCAAAACTGTGGCATTAAAAAAGATAACTATGATAACTTATGAGTTAAAAGCCATGAATTATTAAATGTATATTTAGTTTTAGTATAAATTTAGTATAAAAGTAAGTAATTATTAAGTATAAAGTAAATTATTATGAGATACCACATCGTAATTATGACATAAAGAGTCAAAATGATGAGGTAAAAAGTAGTTAATTTGATTATATATCCAAATCGCAATTAAAAATCCTAATTATAACATAAAAAGTCAGAATTATTTGATTAAAAAGTCCTAATTATGACATTACGTTGACTTTTTAATGTAATAATTTTAACATTTTATCTCACAGTTTGTAATTTGATTATTTTAATAGTGATTATTTTGAAACTAAAATCTTTAATTAAAAGCAGTACAACAATAACAGCATCATTATTATATTAAATGACATTATATTATAAAATAATATACAATTACAGTGATATCACACTGCAAAAAAACTTTTATCCTCAAAATAGGCTTTTTATATACATATATTGAGTTTGTTGAAAAGTGAGGCAGACAGTCCTCCTGAGACTCACCTAGAATTTTACAAATGTTATGACAGACTGTAAACAGTTTATCGTTCATACAAGTGCAATATCTTGTCCTAGAGCGCCATCCTCAGGTTAAAAAAGCCCTGCAGCGGCCTGAGAAGCTGGCAGCATCATTTCAGCCAGCGAACGATTCGGTGCAGGCCGTGTTCAGCTGGCAGGTGTCACCAGGGAGCACAGGTCAGACGCCCATCACTGGATTCCAGCTCTCCTGGGTCAAAGTGTCCCGCAGCAGCACCAATGGCACTCTGATCTCCCAAACACACATCCTGCCACCCGTGAGTCACACGTTTGACTGACTAGATTCAAACTTAAAATAACATTTTGACTGATTTATGGAAAATATAAACCTGTGACACTGTAAATGTTCTTTCAGGATCAGCTGTCACTGACTGTAGATGAGCTGCAGCCTGAAAGCGTGTACAGAGTTCAGGTGCAGGTCCTGTCTGAAGCAGGTCATGGACCGTCGGTGTCTAAAACCCTCCACACTCCTCACGTGAACGGCACACTCCTCTGAGGTACAAACACCACACTGCATCTATAAATGTACATTAAAAATGCTTTAGGGTGACTGTACCTAGGTTTAATATTATTAACTAAAACTAAAACCATTAAAAAACACTAACTGAAATAAACATGAACTGTACAGCAAGTGGCCAAGGCAGCATTTCTCACTGTAGTTTAAGTTGAAGCACTAAAATAGTAACACGAAATAAACTAAAACTAAAAACTAAACTGAATTTAAAAAAAATGCAACAAATTGGCCAAAATGTTTACTAAAATTAAACAAAAAGGACAAAAGATGTAAAAATAACAACTATACAAACAATAGCGTCAACACATCTGTGATTGACCTGTTTTCAGTATGTGGTTTATTAATTTTTTCTGATGACCACAAGATGCTGTAACAATCCTCAGAACTTAATGCGATTAAAATTCTTGCTTAAAAAAAGCATTAATCCTGAGCTTCATATAATTTATTATCATTACTATTGTTATTTATTAAAAAAAAAAAAAAAAAACTATAAAACATGCAGTTAAGTTTGATAATACATAATATGTGACCCTGGAGCACAAAACCAGTCATAAGTAGCACAGATATATTTGTAGCAATACCCAAAAATACACTGAATGGGTCACAATGAATGATTTTCTGTGCCAAAAATCGTTAGGATATTAAGTAAAGATCAAGTTCCATAAAGATATTTTGTAAATTTTCTACCGTAAATATATCAAAACTTAATTTTTTATTAATAATATGCATTGCTAAGAACTTTATTTGGACAACTTTAAAGGTGATTTTCTTAATATTTAGATTTTTTTGCACCTCCAGATTCCAGATTTTCAAATAGTTGTATCGCGACCAAATATTGTCCTATCCTAGCAATCAATGGAAAGCTTATTTATTCAGCTTTCAGAAGATGCATAAATCTCAATTTCGAAAATTGACCTTTATGGCTGGTTTTGTGGTCCAAGGTCACAGATTAGTGTTATTAAATTATCAAAATTAGTTTAGGGTTGTGAAATATTCATAATGTTCACATTCATAATTCATATATTGAAAAATGCCATAATAATAAACAATAACACCAACTCCAATACCCTAAAGGCTAATATGTTTTAATATTTTTTTTAAAAATGGGATAAAATCAAAAATAAGATTATAATGAACATTACATTACATCTACACTCTTAAAAATAAAGGTGCTTCACAATGTCATAGAAGAACCTTTTTTGTTGAAATGGTTCCATAAAGAACCTTTAACTTCTGAAGAACCTTTCTGTTCACAAAAGGTTCTTTATGGTGAAAAAATGATCTTCAGATTATAAAAAGATAAAAAAGAGATGTTTCTTTAAAGAACCTTCGACTGAATGGTTCTTTGTGGAACCAAAAATGGTTCTTCTATGGCATCGCTGTGAAGAACCTTTTAAAGCACCTTTATTTTTAAGAGTGTAGACCTGTGTTTAATTTTTTTTTCTTTTTTATCATCTCTGACATACTAGTTGTCATTGATCCAGATATATGACATTCAAAGAGCAAGATGTGTGTAATAGAAGATGCAGCACAAGAAACTTGCCCATTCTAATCAACTCTTGAATAAAACAGTCTTAAAGACTGGATAAATGGAAACAGAGGGGGTAACAGTACGCCACAGCAAACTAACATCAAGAGATGATGTCAGTGGAGCAGATGTTAGTGAGGTCATGAGTCAACTGCAGGTGATGCTGGAAACACAGCAGAGCCTCTTCAAACAGTTGTCAGACAACAACTTCAATACAACATGAAAACAACATTAGCAGGACTATTGTAGGCAAAAAATAAAATTCTCTCGTCATTTACTTACCCTCATGTCGTTCCAAACCAGTGCGATTTTCTTTCTTCTGTGGAACAATAAATAAATGTTTTGAAGAATGTTCATGTATACAGGGCTTCAATATGGAAGTTCATTTCTGCCACATAAGAGAAGAAGTCAAGCATTCATCATAATTATGAGATAAAATATCAAAAGTTCTATTATTGAGAACTATGAGATATAAAATAGAAATCATGAGATTAAAACCAAAATATGAGTTCAAAAAGATATAAGTATATAATCAAACGTTTAAATTATGACCAAAGCTGGATAGTAACTGATTACATGTAATTATGTAATCAGATTCCAAACATTAAGTAGGTCTACTTGTAATTACATTAAATTCAATTTTAAAATGCTCGTAATCAGACTACAGTTACTTTTTTATTGATTACATGATTACATGTTGCCCACACAATAGCAATAAATGATTCATAATTGATTGATTCTCCCTGATTCCTCTTTTTCATCTTTAAAATGTTCCTTTCTAAAATATCCTACCGCTTATATATATTTAGAAAGTCCTCCAGTTTTGTGGACAATCACACAGAGATCAGTCATTAGTCAGGTAACTACACAGCATTTGACCAGTGATACACAAAAATCATTTTAGGTTTGGGAAGTGTTTCAACATTGCATCAATTACTGATAAACACATTCATTTATTTCACACTCAGTTATTTAACCATGTATTGCTGTGTCTTTGAAAGGCTTTTGTCTTTGAAACACTTTATTTTTTACTTAAATATAATGCAGGGATTTAAAAATGTTTTTGTCGTCTGAACCTAATATAATTTCTGATTTTAAAATAAATATTGTTTTGATTAAGTATCACATTTGCATGTTCACAGTTCTCTGTAATTGGTTAATGGTCACAGGACATGCAGGTAAACAAATGAAATATTTCGTTGTTTTAGTTCATTTTAAAATGTTTTTAGTTATTTTAAAAACAATTTATTTTAATTTTACATTTTTATGATTTAATTAACTATTAGCTTTTCATTAAACTCACGAACCCCAGTTTGGGAAACCTTGACATAATGTGATATTTAATGCACTTCATGTTGTTAATTATAATTAATGGAATATGTTTTCTTACTCTTTGTATTTTTATATCAATATGGTACAAGATTATCCTATTTAAATCAATGTGATTAATGAGTTAGGTCAAAAGTAATCTAAAAGTACCTAAAATGTGTAATGTAATGGATTACGTTACTAACTACAATTTTTGTCTACAATTTCTAAGCAATCTACCCAGCTCTGATTATGACATAAAAAGTCAATTAATGCTAAGCCAGTCATCGACTATTGTTTAAACTGCAGCCATCATGTTTTAAATGGCAGAAAATTACAATTATGAGATAAAAGTTATTGTTGACTCATAAGTCAAGGCTTTTTATAGCAGAATTATGACTTTTTATGTCATAATTAGGACTTTTTCATTAGAGTTGCAACTTTATCTCATACTTCTTTTGTCATAATTTTTATTTTTTATGTTAATTTAGACTTTTACCTCATCGTTTTGACGTATCTCATAATTATGACTTTGTATGTAAATGCTGACTTTTTATCTCATAAATATGACATTATAAATATGACATTATTTGAATTTAAATAATAATAAAAAAAATTCTCATGTGGCAGAAACATTCTGTGATACTTTGCATGTGATACTATGCATGACACTATACATGAAAAAATTATGCATAAAAAAAAAACATGAAGTAGTCCATATGTCTTTTGAAATTATATATTTGAGATTTTTGAGCTTTGACTGAGAAAATTCAGTAAGTAAATTCCAATATATAGATATATATACAAATTTTTTATTTTATTTTTTGACAGATGGAGGAAGGAAGTGAGGAATCAAGCTACTGGTATATGAAAAAGTGCTTGTGTTGTTCCTCATTTGGACAAATGCGTCTGTTAAAAGACTAAATGTAAAAGCACTCTTCATCATCAGAGAGACAGTGTCATCAAACTCCTGCTGTCATGGAGTTGGTGTAATGGGACGAGACCACTCGCACCAGACCAGCGCGATCACAGAAGAAAACAACACGGAAGTGAAGGCTTTAGACTGTACTGTAATATAGTAATGTTAAATAACCAAATTATGCTTTTGTTATGTAAAAATGAGTAGCACTGATGTATTTAGTATGTAGTTGCATATAGTTATGCACCACATTATTTTATTAACATTTGTTTTTCATACAGAAGTTTAAAGTGCTTTTATTCAATGGGCCTCATTCATGGAACACTAGCAGTATGAATGTATATTCTTGGGTAAATTGCCGTTATTTTACATTACTTTTGTTATTTTGGAAGACAGAAGTGTATTAATCATGTTCATTTTATGAACAGTTTACACAGAAACTCATTCTATTCGTGTTTCATGAATAATGCCTAATATAAATATGTTTAATTGAACAAGTAATGTAATATATTGAATTTCAACACTACATCTCTAACCTTGTAATCAACCCTGTCTGCAGTTAATCTCAGATTACAATTTGAATAGGGTTATTTCTGAACAACAGCATGTCTGATTTTATTTATTGTGAATGTAATTCATTAATCTCAAGCAGAACGAGTGTAAGACTAAACTTGCTATGACAAATCGTGAGATATGTCAGTGCCTTATACTGTATCAGTTATATCAGGCTAGATCAGATTGATTTACTGCAAAGCGTGTTCACATGTGTCTCTGCTTTAACTGTCCTTCTGCCTTTACAAATCACTCACAGCATACAAACAACAAATGTGCTGGGATACTGCTGCTTTAACTGGGCAAATGTTTTCATGAAATGCTTTTGAAAGATGTATCTTTGTACAATATAGCATACAGTTTTTTGTAAATATTGAATTTTGATGTGTTATCTATGGTTTGTTGTCATTACTAATAAATACAATACTATAAAGGTCCGGGCAGGTGTGTTGAGACAAGTTGGAGCTAAACTCTTATGAAATTATTTCTGAATGTCTTTCTGAATGTCTTTAAACATACAAAAGTTCAGTCAATTTTGTTTAAATGGTTTAAAAACGTGTTTTCTTGGTTATGTGAACAGTACAGCAACATTAAGTGAACATTCTGTTTTATTGTTTTGAATGTTTACTTTTGAATGTTCTCTGAAGGCTCTGAAACAAATAATAATGTTTTTAAAAAACTAAAACACTTTTTATAAAAATATTCTATGAACGACACATGAATAACATTTTGAGTAAGTTATAAAAAAAAACAACTTTGAATGAACGTTATGTATGGAATGGAATGGCGTTTGTTTATATTTGAAGGAAACTTGACAGAACATTAGCAAAAGTTCTGTGAACGTTTCCTGTAAACTGGGCAGCAACTTAAATAACTTAAGGGTAGCACAAACAGAATTTGGTCTTCCTGCTTTTTGTTATCAGACTGTAATATGAGTAAAACAGAAAACCAAGGACATTTATGAATACAGAATGTGTTTAAAACATAAATTTGACCGATATATTTTTGAAGGGTAAGACTAAAAATATCCACGTATATTATTTAAACATCATATTTTTTGTAGTTGTTGTAATTATTGGCAAAAATAAAATAAAAGAAGACACTTTCAACACGATGTTGGCAAAAAATCTATCTCCTTCCCGCTAGATGCCGCCAAAACCCTTCGGCGTGTGACATCATCGACGTGCGCCGCGTTCGGTCTGCGACCATAACAACGCCTGAAAACCTTCACTTTTATCGATATCATTGATGGTGGATTATTGATCAGAATTTATTCGCACTGCCTTTAAGGTCCTGCACACCTCATCCCTGAGACCGACACACGGTGAGGCTGTAAATCACAGATGCCCGCGCTCTTTGTGCTCGAGTGTTTGGATAGTGCTAGATTTTGTGTTTTGTTTGAATGCCAAATAAATGATCTCTTCAGATATGAATTACTGATTATCACTGATGAGCTCAGTATAGATCGGTTTTGCTTATAGCTTCCCGAGGGCGTTAAACGTGCATGCATTCATGTTTTCATTCAGTGTGATTTTCGATCAGAATATTGCAATCATATTTTTCTCGTTTTGCTAAGGTAAAATCAATCTGATTGCTGAAAGATGTCTGCGATCCGTTGATTTTACTGCCTAAACAAGAGATTCACACAAGTACCATGGTAATACTATTATACATGTACGTTGATATTCACTGGAGTACCTTTGACCATTATATAAATACCACACGATTGTAATATTCATTCATATTGTATATCATAGTGTATATCAAAGACGCGAAGTATTACTATATGTGACCCTGCACCACAAAACCAGTCGTAAGGGTCATTTGTTTAAAAATTGAGATTTATTATACTTGTAATAAATAAGCTTGCCACTGATGTATGGTTTGTTATGATAGGACAATATTTGGCCGAGATACAACTATTTGAAAACCTGGAGTCTAAGGTTGCCAAAAAATTAAAATATTGAGAAATTCCCCTTTAAAGTGGTCTAAACTGAGTTCTTAGCAATGCATATTACTAATCAAAAATTAATTTTTGATTTTCACTGGAAAATGTGCAGCCAACAATTACACTGAGCAACAAAAAGAACAGTCCAAGTGCCAAATGTGCCTTAAAAATAAAATAATAATAATAACTTACTCATGTTTATGTAATTATTGAATGACAAAAGACAGGTTATGGATACAAAATAACTAAAAAAAAAAAAAAAAGAAGTAGACGTTTTTGAATTGTATATTCAGTGTTCAAAACAGTTAGACACATTTTGTTTGCAGAATTTACTTCCAAAATGCTTGTGTGCTTGAAATTTTTTGAAAGCGATGCATGTGTACGTCTATATAGCATAAATTTTTGTGCACTATTTTTATATACCTTTTATCCACACAATACTTTTCTTGTTATTTCTGCAAAGTACTGACTTTTCATGAATTTAATCTCAAAGCACTAAGATTGTTTAACTCTTTCTTCCTTTAATAGACAATTTTTCACCGTCCAGATTAGGAAACTACGTCCAAACTGCCAAGAATTCTGTTTCCAAGATCCAACGTTAAAATAACTGCTTTCTATATGAATATATTTTAAAATTTCATTAAAGCTGAATTTTCAGCATCATTACTCCAGTCTTCAGTGTCACATAATCCTTCAGAGATCATTTTAATTTGCTGATTTGCTGCTCAAGAACCATGTATTATTATTATAAATAATATCAATATTTAAAACAGTTGAGTACTTTTTTTTTCAGGATTCTTTGACGAATAGAAAGATCCAAAGATCAGCATTTATCTAAAATAAAAAGCTTTTGTAACATTATACACCTTTAAAAAATCAGACTGGAGTCAGTATAATTTTTATAAATGTTACAAAAAACTTCTATTTTAGATAAATGCTGTTCTGAACTTTCTATTCATCAAAGAAGCTTGAAAAAATCTACTCAGCTGTTTTCAACATAATAATAAAAATATTAAATGTTTTTTGAGCAGCAAATCGGCATATTAGAATGATTTCTGGAGGATCATGTGACACTGAAGACTGGAGTAATGATGCTGAAAATTCAGCTTAGAAATCACAGGAATAAATTACATTTTAAAATATATCCAAATAGAAAACAGGTATTTTAAATAGTAAAAATATTTCAAAATTTTACTGTTTTAGCTGTACTTTGGATCAAATAAATGCAGACTTGGTAAACAGAAGAGACTTCTTTAAAAACATTAAAAATCTTACTGTTCAAAAACTTTTGACTTTTTATAATGTTTTTTTTATTGTTATTAACACAGTGCTTTTTATGCTATTTCCGCAAATGTAATCTAAAATCACTAAGACTGTTTAACTCTTTCTTCCTTTAATAGACATTTTTCAACGTGCAGATTAGAAAACTGCATCCAAACTGCCAAAAATTCCAATTCCAAGATCCAGCATTTCCGTTTTAATGGAGGAATCCTGCTAAAAACACAAAACGGGTGGAGAGGATCCCGTGAGGAATGGGGTAGAGTTTGCGATGAGGGTCCCGGCAGCAAACAGCTCCGTTAGGGCAGAATCGGGCTCGAGTGAGATGCCTGAAAATGGACGCTCCAGGAGGAAACGGGTGCCGAAGACGTGCGACTGCTGCGGGCCCAACGGCAAGCCCCACATGCCAGGACACGAGCAGGTGTCGAAGAAACGTGGCCGCAAGAAAAAAGAGATGGTGAGCCAAGAGGAAGTAGTGGCGGCGGAGGAGGAGGTGGTGAGCTCGTCGGCAGCGGACTCAGTTGTGACTTTGGAAGCGGACGCAACTTCTGAGATGGAGGAGGCACCGTCTCCTAAAGAGAAGCCAGACCTTTCTCAAACTGAAAGTGGGAGTGAAAGCACCGTCATGGTGAACGGCTTGGAGAACAGCGCGCATACCAACTGTACACATCCCAGTGACACCAAAGAGCTGAGCTCCACAGAGCAGAGCTGTCCTGTTGAGAGCAGTTCTGCCACACAGAATGACTTAATACAGAAACCACCTGATTCTTCCTCGATCAGCACAGAGCCGGACGTTTCCGCTCACTCTGATGCAATGGAAACCGAGCCGCCCAGCTTAAGCGCTGGTGTAAACAAGGCTTTCTGGGACCATCACTACTGCAAACCCATCGCTGGAGAGAACAGGAACGACTCCACGGAGCAGACGGGCCAATCGACAGCATTACCTCCTGTTGAATTCACAACTGAGGGCATCATTGAGTGTATTCATGGTATTGATTGGATGATTTCGACAACTTCTGTTGATTTCTGGTGTCGTTTTTTTTGTTAATGAATATGTTTTTTATCTCCCAGAATTCCTGGAGCAGTTCTATGGGAAATACGGAAGCTTCACCCCGTTAAGTGATACCGACGTGCTTGATCACTTAAATAAGACTTTTCAGTCTGATCTAAATGACAGGCAAGTCATGCAACAAATCATTTTTATGGTACAAAAAAGTCCAAGGCCAGTTGATGTTCTTTTTCATCAGTGAAAGGAGGAACATAAGCTTTAGAAAGCTTCAGGAGGTCAAACTAAATGTTATGTTGTATGTATTTGGATTGGGATTTGCAGGAGTTTTGGGAAAATTTGTGAACTTTTTTTTTGTCAATAATATCAGAGTCAGTAAGTTAAAAATTATTATTTTATTCAGCAAGGACACATTCAGTTGATCAAAAGTAACAGGAAAGACTTTCACATTGTACAATAAACTTGGTTGTTACGGCATTTATTTGTAAATCTATTACAAATAAATGCTGTTCCTTTGAAGTTGTATTCTTAAAAGAATATGAAATATGCTTCTTATTTTTGCAAAAGCCTCTAAGTACGTCTGATGTTTTTCTTTAAAATAAGCATTTCTTTCTGGCTACTATATAGGTTTCTATGTAAGTACTGGTACTTCTGATTGGGCTGAGGCTGGAATTTAGCGAGTTTGAAGTGAAAGCGCATTCACTCAGTATCGTGATCTCATTTATGACTAAGATGGATTTTGAAGTCTTTTGGACTGGAACTCTTCATATATTCACATAGAAAACAGTTCTTTTAAATTGCAATAATATTTCTGCTCTGATGAAATAAATGCAGCTTTGGTGAGCAGAGGAGCCTTTTTTGAAAAACAGTAGAAATCATATCGAGCCCCAAAGTTTGTAACTTTTGTAGCAATTTTTTTCATGTGACTTTAGTACACTCTAAAAAATGCTGGGTTAAAAACAGCCCAACTTGGGTTATTTGGCCACCCAGTGCTGGGTAAATATTGGACAGAACACATGCTGGGTTAACTGTTGTTTAAAAATGACTGTATTGCTGTCTTAAAAATCACACACAGAATTACATTACAAGGCAATAGCAATAATCAAAAGATGAACATTTATTAATAAGCAAGAACACCAGTAGACAAAAATATAAGATGAATGGAATTTATTTGGGTGAATAAATCACAATTTATAATATTACGTACATTTAAATTCGTTTAACAAGCATTATAGAAATAAAAGCTGTAAGATTTAAAAGAAGCATTTTAATGTAAGTGTATTCAATCTTTCTCTCTAATCCCTTTTCACCAAAACAGTGCTAATTCTCGTGCCAGTGTGTCGCCGAAATCTGGGGCAGTGATGGGCTGCTGTATTATATTCAGTATTATATTAAATAAAATCAGTTTGTTATGCAAGACAAAAGGCGTTTCCATGTCATACGAAATGACCGTTGACTGACTTCTTGTCCTTGTATTACATTGTATAAAATAATATAATTTACAGCACAGTAAAGACATTATAAATTGAATAAAATGTATACAAACCTTTATTACGCTGAAGAAGTGCTGGGTAACACAAAAACTACCCAGCAGGCTCAACCCAGCGGTTGGGTAGAAAAAATAACCCAGCAGCTTAGTTACAGAAAAACCAACCCAGCACCTGGGTAAAAAACATTAAAAATAACTCAGTAAAATGACCCAAAAAGATGACCCCAGTATTTGGGTCAAAAAAATAGCTCAGCATTTTATAAAATGCAAAAAATCAACCCAGCACCTGGGTAAAAATATTAAAAACAACCCAATAAAATGGCCCAGCAGGCTGAACCCTGCACTTTTTAGAGTGTAGGAGTATTATTTATTTGAACTTGGCGAATGCAGAAAACAGTTTGGTAAAAAAGGTAATTCGATGTGTTACCGGCTGTCTCTCGTGCTGGATTACAATAGTTATGTTAGATAAACCATTAACTTTGTATTTTCATAGTTTTTAGAAAAATAATGGAACACCACAATTTGTTGAAATTAGGAAAAGGTTTAGGGTTCAGTGCCCTCATTTCACTAATTCACTCATTTTTGTATTCTGCTACAGGATGAAGCTGATAACAGCAGAAGTGGTCAAGTACAGGGCTGGTCTGGCCTGTGCTCCTATGCATTTCTTCCAAGTGACCTACAACAAGCACACTTTGACCTTAGATGACCTTTCAACACTTGATGACCAAAACTGGGTCAATGATCAGGTAGGTCTCTTTAAAATCCCTATTTATAAGATGTATGTACATGTACGTTTAAGTCATGCAGGATCTGTTTTATGTGCAGGTGATTAACATGTATGGAGAATTGATCATGGAAGCTACAAATCATAAGGTAAAAGCATTAATGTTGTACAAGACTAAAGGGCTTTATTCTGCGATAACCACCAGCTGGATGTACAATATCCCACTTATTACACAACTGTTTGCCACAAAAGTAAATAATTAGACGTGAAATATTGATCTGAGTTGAAATATTTGAACGCAAAGCAAGTGGCAAGTTCAAACTATACAGACATTTAAGCAGGGTTCGTACAAGGTGCTTAAAGTGCTTGAAGTACTTGATTTGACTTTAAGGCCTGGAAAACTCTTGAAAATAGAAATATTCCTGAAGAGGTACTTGAAACGTGCTTGAATTTTTTAAAGACAATGTATCTGTGAAATAAGCGTTTAATTTTTGAATTATCTTTAATGTCTTTTCACTCAAAATTCATGCAATTCAAATAACAAAATACTTTTTTTTCCCGATTGTTTCAGTTAATAAAGCTAGTTTTATAAAAAAAACTAATAAAACATAAAACTAGCTAGCTAAGCCAGTAGTAGTACTGAAAATGTTGTGTAAACATGGTTGAAGACATGAAAAGGTGAACAGATAAACCTAATCAATTGAGTGAGTCATTTACGCTGGAAGCGGAAGCAGAAGTGGAATTAATTCAAACTTCTATCATTCATTTCAAGCGATTCACTAGCAAAAAACAGATAAAATTAAAAGAGCCAGTCATTTTTGAATTTCAACATTGTAAATATTTTAAAAAGCACAGTGATGGGTGAAAGTTTTTCAAAACTCAGAACCAGTTAAACCATTGCATCGCAAAGTGATTCACTGTTTCGAAGCGCTCCAAGTGGATTGCATATTGCGAATCAGTTGATTCAACTCGGGACTTCAGATCATGTATCACGAAACATTTCATTTAGATCAGGACTTCGGAGCGGGTTCACTATTTCATTTGATTTAGAACGGAACTTCGCATATTGTGAATCATTTGATTCAGATCATGACTTCGGAGTGCAAATCACGAATCATTTTATGTAGACTGGAACTTCGGACAGGTTTGCGAATCTTTTGCTTCACATCGGAACTTTGAAGTGTGGATCATGAATCATTTGATTCAGATTGAACTTTGCATATCGCAAATCATTTGAATCAGATCGGAACTTAGGAGCAAGTTTGTGAATCATTCGATTCAGTTCGAGACTTCGGTGCAGGTTCGCAAATCATTTGATTCAGTTTGGGACTTCAGAGTGCGTATTGCAGATCATGTTTCAGATCAGAATTTCGAAGTGTTTTTTTTTTTTTTTAATTTTAATTAAATGGTAGAAAACATCAAACCATTAAGGCAGTACAGTTACAAATCCCTTATGAAAATTAACAGTTGTTTTAATTTGAAAGAGAAGACATTGTTTAATAAGTGAGATCTCAGTAGTGCTTGAGTAGTAGTGCTTGAAAAGTCCTTGAAAGTCCTGAAATTTCATTTCACAGTAACTGTATGAACGCTGCATTTAAGGGATAAGGTGCAGTCATAACACTTATTACACAACATTTCACTACATAAATAATTTTGACGATATATGAATATATATTGACTTAAGAAAATCTTACCAGTTTGTTAGTTAACTTATAATCAAAAAAACAATCGTTGCAAAATGGCAGTAGCTGCATTTATATGAAACGAGAGAGTGAGTCCACATTACTAGGATGACATTATTAAATAATTGTACACGATGTTGAATTGAGTTTTAGTATTTTATAAGCCAACCAAACGTAAAATTAGTTTTTACCAGTTGTAATTGGGGAATATTATAATGCCCTCATACCTTGGAATGTGGTGGCTGACGAATCAGAATTGAGTATTCCACAAAGCTGTTGTAATGTGTGAATATATTGCAAAAGGATCAGTCACAAGGTGTGTTCAGTCAAATGATCGATATTTCAGTGAAACTTTGGCTGTGAAAATGTCTGTAGTGAAGCAACATACAAAACATAGTAGAAACTTTCAAACAAAGCAGCTTTCTGTTGCTCAACAAAGCGAATTTGTGTGACTAACTTGAACCTGTTGTGAAACCTGTGTGGGAAATCTTTCGCCCTTATGAGAAATTCCTAATCACATGGAAACCTATTGAAATGACTGGATTTTTCCCATGAAAATTTAAATGTGACCACTTATTACCTGTGACAATTAAAGTTATTTAATATAGGTGTGTTTTCTAGAGGCTATGCATTACTGACAAAAGGCATAATAATATAATACTAATAATAAAAATCATACTTAGTTTCTAGTGTTTCGTTATGTTAAAAAATATGTATTTATGTGTATGTATCATACGGTTATGGCTCTTATCTTGCAAATTAATTAGGGTCAGTGTTGGAGGTAACGCATTACAAGTAACACGAGTTATGTAATCAGATTACTTTTTCAAGTAATTAATAAAGTAACGCATTACTTTTTAATTTACAAGGAAATATCTGAGTTACTTATTCAAATAAGTAACACCAGTTACTTTTTTTCCCCCATTTATTGATTGAAAGCTTTCCTGTCCCCATGTTGAGAGAAATCAAGAGTAAGATGTTACTTCATTTTTAATGCTGACCTTCGACAATCCAGTTCAACCATACTAATAAGCAAAAATTACTCAAGATAAACTAACATTTGTTCGTTGTTGTGCGTTCAACTGTACAGATGTGAATTTACTTTTCATTTAGTCTGAGGCTTTTGGCTTTTACATTTGACAGAAATACAACTTTTTTATATTAAAAACAAACAAGCAAGTCCTGCCCAGATTTAAAAAGTAACGTAACACATTACTTTCCATAAAAAGTAACTTAGTAACGTAATTAGTTACTTTTTGGGGGGGGTAACGCAATATTGTAATGCATTACTTTTAAAAGTAACTTTTCCCAACACTGATCAGGGTTGCGTATTTCCTTTTGAGATTTCTGATGGTTTAAGTGTCATGCTGAAAATGAATAAACTTGGATAGAATGAATGTTTTCTTTGTCTTTTTCTAGGTTCATTTCTTCAACAGTTTTTTTTACAGACAGTTTGTAGCAAAAGGTTATGAAGGAGTGAGACGATGGACCAAAAAGGTGAATGTCACAGCATGCAAACATAACATACAGATGCAAGTGCATGATAATGAGTCTCCTGTAAGATATTTGTCTTTCCCAAGTCAAGTTTTTGAGCTTTTTAACAAATGCTTTTGAAAAGGAGGACATTAAAGTGTTAGTCCAGCCAAACATAAACTTCTGTTATCATTTACTCACCCTCACGTCATTCTTTGTGCTGTGGAAACACAGAAGAAGCCCATTGACTTCCTTTGTACGGACAAAAAAAAAAACACTGAGGCAATTGTTGTCTTTCTAAAGAATATGGAATTTCCAAATGATGCAAAGTGCCTGATGTGTCTTGCCCTATTTCCTCAGGTTGATCTGTTTTCTAAGACATTGATTCTGATTCCTCTCCATCTGGAGATCCACTGGTCGCTCATAACCGTGGACGTCTCCAAGCAAAGCATCAACTTCTACGACTCCCAGGGCATCCTGTTCAAGTTCGCTGTGGATGTGAGTGCTTTTGATGGATGATTCAGACTGAAATCCTCACATAGAGCTGACATGTGACTCTTCTCCACAGAACGTCATGAAATACATCCTGGCAGAAGCGAAAGAGAAGAAGCAACCCGTCTTTCAGAAGGGCTGGAAGATGGTCATCAACAAGACCATTCCACAGCAGAAGAACGACAATGACTGTGGAGTTTTTGTCTTGGAGGTAAAACACAGCACAGTACGAAACTGTCCTGAACAGTTAAGCTGCCTGCTGTTCTTCAAAAACATCATTCAAGTCTCACAAATTCTTTTTTCAGTATTTTTGTGTATATGAACCCTTTCCAATGACTGTATGATTTTGAGATCCATCTTTTCACACTGAGGACAACTGTGGGACTCATTTGCAACTATTACTGAAGGTTCAAACACTCACTGATGCTTCAGAAGGAAACACAATGCACTAAGAGCTGGGGGGTGGGGGTGAAAACTTTTGAACAGAATTAAAGATGTGTACATTACAAAGTTTTCACCCCCGGCTCTTAATGCATCATGTTTCCTTCTGGAGCATCAGTGAGCATTTAAACCTACAATAGCTGCATATGAGTCCCTCAGTTGTCCTCAGTGTGAAAAAATGGATCTTAATACAATAAAACAAGTGAACTGAAATGATAGAACTGAACATCTTTTTGATTTCGCAGTACTGCAAGTGCCTGGCGTTCATGAAGCCGCTGCTGTTCACTCAAGAGGACATGCCATGCGTCCGCAAGAGGATCTACAGAGAGCTGTGTGACTGCAGACTGTCTGACTGTCTTAACCCAGACAAAGCCACATAGATCTCAAAGACTCATAGACTCGTGTGTGAATGATGAACACAACAGGAGCAAAGGGACTTCACAACAAGACAAAGAAACCCAAAGTTCTGGTCAGGCAAAGCTGGCAATTCCCAATATTTGAGCCTGTCCAATCATTCCTGTCGGTTCAGCCACTGAAAAGGCTTGCTGGAGTTTTTCAGGTCGCGTTTACCTCTTCGCATTACATCGGCGGCTCAGATATGCCTTTTTCCAGCGTCCTCAACCTTGAAATTAACAAAGCCTGTGACGACCTCTCAGAGAACCAGGTGGCTGTTCGGAAACGAGAAAATCCTCAGCAATAGAGACGTTTTTTCGTTTTCTGGCAACCACAAAGAAGCGTGTGGATATTTTGTTTAAACGTATTTTATTTTAAATTTCATTTATTGCCGTTCATCTTATAACACAGCCATAACACAGATTATGTGTTTCTATCAGGTTTCTTTTTGTAAAGAGCATAGGTTTTGCTTTGCAGTACGAAACTTGAAGGACTTTCATCGTTTATAAATGTCACGCCGCTGTTGAGGTACAGAAGCATTTATAAAGGCTTTTAATGAATGTACTGTTAAACACCAGAATCCTACTTGTACAGTCAAGCTTGTAACTTGAAAGCAAATTTTGTGGCGATACCCTTAAAGTCCTGGACCAGATTGCTTTTTTGGATCATCCTCAAAATATGTTCCCAGATGTTCTGCGGTTTCTAATGAAAAAGCCCCAGGACTGATGCTTGATATCAAGCTGCTTGCTGTAAACCGCCGGCATTATTTGGCCATTCTGTTGTTGCAAACTGCTGTTCTCTCACTTCTGAGCACTTTCCGTTGTTTTTCTCGAATACATCAACGGTTAAAAATAGATTTTGTAGCATGTAGACTTGTCATTAATTGAAGTCAGTTAAAGGTCATTTTTAAATGAGCACAGAGCAGTGTAAGCTGCAGGTTTCTGCCTTTTATTTATACTCTTATTAATGGTGAAGATTGATTTGAAAAACATCATCTAAACCGTTCTGTCATAAGTTAAGCTGAAGGCCAAGCTAAAAAGCTTGTTGCGGTTGTGATTTGCTTGAGTTGTCATATTACAGCCATCTTTTCTGTTCTGTGACGAGCGTTTTTTCTACCTTGTGATGCAGTTTGGTACAAAAATGTCAGGATAGTAAATTTATACTTTTGTCGGTGACCCACCATTCAAGAGCGATACTATCATTTAGTTACTTGAACTTTACCAACGAATCATAACCTCAGACTGAGTTTCTGACTACTAGTTTCGTCATTATTTAAAAATACATAAAACCATGTTGAATAACCAGTGTTGTGTCTGTTATTGTGTTTGCAAATGTATATGTATGAAAGGTGGTTAACCCTCACAAAATGCTGATTTTCCACCTCAAGGTCAGTGTAAATGTTAAAAACTTTCAAAACCCTGTTATCCAAATAGTTTAGAATCCTGTTTTTAAAGTAATAAAGTAGTTTTATATACATTGAAACGGGTTGAAGTTCAATTATGTTGAGTTGTGCAGTAATTATTACACAAAATGTCTTTTTTTATATCAGTGCTCAATTAAAGTTATAGTGACCAGAGATTAACTTTTTTTTTTTTTAATAGTCACTGTTTGACCAGACTAGATTCACTCGGCGACACAGTTTACATTTGTGACCCAGGACGACAAAACAAGTCACACGAGTAGATTTTTTCAAATTGAGACTTACAAAATAAGAATAAACAAGCTTTCCATTGATGTATGGATTTTTAGGACAATATTTGGCTGAGATACAACTACTTGAAAATCCAGAAAAAAAAAAAAAAAAAATCAAAAATTGAGAAAATCACCTTTAAAGTTGTCCAAATTAAGTTCTTAGCAATGCATATTACTAATCAAAACTTATGTTTTGTTATATTTACGGTAGGAAATTTACAAAATATCTTCATGGAACATGATCTTAATATCTTTGGCATAAAAGAAAGATTTATAATGTATTCTTGGCTATTGCTACAATTATAACCATGACTGGTTTTGTGGTCCAGGGTCACATTTAAGATTATGCATGCAGTAGATGCTGGGTTCATCTAAATACAAACAGCAGGAGTCCAACAAAGCATTTTTTTAAAACAGAGTTTATTTAAAAAAGAAAATCTACTCATGCCAGACTAGATGATTTTCAGGCATGAACATTCCTAAAGCAGTAAACTCTAATATGTACATCACACACACACAAAACTGGATCCGCCACTGCGCATCCCTGTCATAATCCCGTCTATATTCATTTTTAACCTGAAAAAGAAAAAATCTGGCAAAAGGCATGTTCAAGATTTCTGTACCAGTTTCCCATAACCCCCTCTGGCAGGGTCATAGTCCTGCCTGTACTCATCTCTGACCTGGAAACACAAAGAACAGACTTGTAAAAACTGGCAGCTGGTGCACACATTTAGTTTACACTAAAACACAGCCACATAATGCTGGATCATGTAAAATAATGCTGCATGTACACTGTGGTGCAAAAGAGAGGCATATCAACAAAACACTTACATTTGGAAAAAAGAAATCTCTTAAAATATATATATATAAATAATGTTTTCAGGATTGAAGCATTAAATGGTCTCAAACATATGGACCTCACTTTTTAGGAATGTTTTTTTCTTTGTTGTGTTACTAGTGAAAAAAACATGTTTCTGAAATGTAAATGTATAATTATTGTGATCATAGTTATTTCATTTTGTGCTTTATCACTTACCTGGCCGCCTGACTTGCCCCGGCCGTACTGTCTGCCCTCTTTAAAGCCTGCATCCCAGTCCGTTCGGATAATTCGGTCATCCAGCCTCGTGCCATTAATAAACCTCATGGCGTTCTCAGCATCAGCACGAGTGTAATATCTTCATATCAGCAGTTAAAGATCTGACACTAGTTTTACAGTCTCTGTGTTTGAAAGCAAAAGTTTTTGCCAAAAATGAAATACGATTGTGATCAAAGAGTTATTTTAAAGAACGGAATTAAATGACTTTACACTAATTACAAAAACTGATCAGCAATTACATGGAAAAGTTGAATTGCTTAAAGGGAAAGTTCACCCAAAAATTAAAAGTGTCAATTACTCACTCATGTTGTTCTAAACATATAAGACACATGGAGCACATTAAACATGATAAACAGAAACTCACATGTGTAGCTTTGATGGTAGACAGTGTAAAAGGATCATACATAAAACAATCAAAAAAAAAAAAGAGGAAAAAAGCATGATAATCATCAAACCTTCCTTAAAAAGTTGAGAGAGTTAGCAGAGTGAAAGATGAAGACTTGCATGTTAAGATAACAGAATAAAACAGCATTTCACATCCTCTGGTTGTGAATTAATAGGATACTCTACGAAACAGAAGCCACACGCGGTCTTCTTGACCTTGTCGAGGCCGATGACGATCCTCTTGACGTCTCCGCTCTTAGAGAAGAGCTCGTGCACCTGCTCCTCGGTGGTGTAGAAGGACAGGTTTCCCACGTACAGTGTGCAGCTCTGCTTCAGCAGCTTCTCCTGCTCATAACGGTTTCCCTGCAAAGACGACAACGTCAATTCTCCTGTGTGTTCAGATTAATTTCCAACTGCTTGAGTGAGTGAAATGAGCAAATAAAGCATGCACTTTTATATTAGGAACACATTAAACTGACACTTTTATGTTACAAAGGATTTCCATTCAAAACATTAAAGAATCCTAAAGACACTATCACAGTTACAGTGGTACATAAGTATCAAATCAGCATATTAGAATGATTTCTAAAGGATCATGTGACACTAAAGACAAGTACAGTGCATGCATAAATATTATGCAAGTTGATATTCTGATCATATTTTTCACACCTAATTCTTCAACCTTAATTCTTTTGCAGGTAACATGCATCTTTTCTTCTCCACCTGTTCTTCTCTGACTCTGCTGACCCAGTTAGCATTTTGCTGTCCAGTGGTCATGCCTTAACTTTGCAGTTTCTATACTGAGTCTGAGTTAAATCTATTTTTTGGCTCATTTTATCTGTAAAAGAAAACCTGCTTAATAATTATGTACACTTGAATATAAGGATTTTTTTCACTTCCAGCCTCCACAAATAATTATACAACATTTAGAAATGATTAAATACAACATTAATCGAACTGGTTTGGAATGTGCAAAATGTTTTTTTTTTTTTTTGAAAAATAAATAAATAAATAAATAAATAAATAATCAAAATGTCAACTTGCTTAATAATTATGCATGTATGTAGTAGCTGCTGAAAATAGAGCCGTCAAATATAAAATATATTAAAATAGAAAAGAGTTATCTCAAATTTAATAATACTTCCCAGTATTTAATTACTTATTTTACTATAAATGCTTTGGTGAACATGAGAATCATCTTTTTAAAAAACAAAAAAAAACTTGTACCTTTTGGAAAGAAACTATATGCATTAAACAAATAAACACTAGTCTATCTGAGTAATAAATATACCAAATACTGAATATTTATTATCCAAGGACTGGCTTACAAAAGGTAACCTGTAATGTGGAAGATTTTTATAAACACATTATTAAATGAAAATTACCTATATACATTTGTATACAACTAAACTTGTATAATCTGTAAATAAATAAAAGCGAAAGAAAAACAGAAAAAGTAACTATAATTTAATGGGGAAAAATAAATAAATAAAAGGTGCCAGAATGTTTGATGCATCATTATCGAAACGGACAAATAATGCTCACCTTAAAATGCTGGTCCCGATACTGGCTTATATCCACATATGAGTCGCTGTAAAGAGCATTTAATTTAATAGACATGGTGAAATGAATAAAATAAACTCAGATTTAGAAAAACGTAATGTTTTTCAAAACAGCATGGACGAAAAAAGCGGAAACGCGTCCTTCTTCTTATTTCAGTAGTGGTTCACAGTGGTTATACAGAGCATTACCGCCACCTACTGTTAGTTGAACAAGGACCAAGCAAACACACATATAATACAATGTTTTTTTCTCTCGTTCCCAAACGTTTTAAAAGGGTTTTAGATTACTTTTGCCCACTTTTCAGCTGCTTAAGCTAAGAGCTACCCAACTAAACAATCTCGGTCAGGCTGGTAAATAAATAAATATTCATTCATACATGCGTACAAATATATTTCACTTCATGTGTTTCACGCGAATCTCGTTTTACCCCGCGATAGCGGCGTCAGCAGTGACGTCATTGGTGAGAACCAGCATGGATGTCAACACAAACAGCGGCTCTTCTGCGAGAGCAGAAAGAAAACAGCAAGAAAAGGCGAAAATAATACAGCGAGAGAAACAACGACAAACCATGAAGACGGTATGAATACGAGGCATTATAATATTAACACATAACGTCATTATTATAAATTCATATGAGCAGAAACTGTAACGACGCGAAACACAAAGCGGTGCAGCCGGTGAGACGAGCTAATAATCTTCAGTTAAAACCCCTACATAGATTTTCATGGTAAACACAGTTTGTGATAAAATGCTGTTTCTAGTACAGTTACAGTATGAAAACTGGTTTTGTGGCACTTTCATCGTTTAATCAACGACATTAACAAATCATAGAAAGATTTTGAATTCTTCTTACACTGTTTGCAGGAGATCCAGTCTTATTTCTGACTTTGGTGCAGTCACAACTTTTTTTTTTTTTATTAACTTTATTAACAATGTAAACTTTACAGCCATAAATGGCTTGCTACAAAATGCATAATTTCTTAATCAGACAACAGACAATCATCATAGCATAAGAAAAGGAAAAGAGAAAAGGAAAACATAAAACAACAACTAGGGTTTTTTTTTTAGCAAGTTTAAGATTTTCTATTAAATTACAGAAGTTTAAGGAATTAAGTGACAAAAAGTAATGACATAGTTACTTATTTTTAAGAATCTGTTCTTATGCAAAAATAACTTCCCAAGGACAATAATTGTGTTAATTGCTAAATCATGTGTTCCATCTTTTAAAAATAAACAAAATAATACATTTGTCTTTGTTAATACAGGTAAATCTTCAAATTTAGGAAATAACCAGTAATGCAAATCTTCCCAAAAGGTACAGGCAAATTTACAATCATAATCAAGATGTTTTGTAGTTTCAATTTGATCATCACAAAAGGAACAGTTGTTAACATCAAGACCAAATCAACATCTTAAAAATTCTCTAGAAGGATATACTCCATTAAGAATTTTAAAATGGACTTTCTTTGCTTTTGGTGCAACTGTACATTTCAAATATTATTTTCTTAAACTTTTAACTTCTTTGTTAGAGTAGTATTCGAATATTAAATTTTTATTTGAAGAAGATATAGTTTATTAACCTGAATAATAGATTGTGGGATAGCTTTGATGATGTTATCATATTGTTTTCTATCATATAAATTAAATTGTGAACTAAAAGTTCATTTACTCCAGTATTATCTAATATTTGCATCACAGGTCATTTTCCTTTCTCCCACCAGTTTTTGTAGAATAAAGAGTTGTTCCTAAATACAACATATCTACAATTCCATAAAGGGACGTTATGGGGACTAAAATTATGCTAATAATTTTCCAATAAAGTAAAACCTGTTGATA
The DNA here is from genome assembly GCA_019740295.1 of Labeo calbasu. Classification (NCBI taxonomy): domain Eukaryota; kingdom Metazoa; phylum Chordata; class Actinopteri; order Cypriniformes; family Cyprinidae; genus Labeo; species Labeo calbasu. Next base: position 14,074 of record JAHKKF010482765.1, on the reverse strand, counting down.
AACCACTGATAACTTAACAGGGAGTTTCTTAAGGTCATAATCACATCTAAGGGGGAAAAAAAGAATTGTTGCAATCACAACTACTGTACCTGTGGACGCCATGGTGTTTTGCCCAGTTGCAAGAAAAGAAAGTCCTTTTGTACAGCTGAGTCTGTCTTGATTGAAGATTGAAGTGTGTGTCTGTGTCTGATCTTCACTGTGTTACAGATCTCAAAGATCCTCCAGAAGGCTGAGGGTGAGTGGACGCAAGAGGAGCGAGTACTGCTGCAGACACATCAGGACACGGTGCAGGAGCTGAGCCGACGACAGAGCCGCAGGTTTCTGCTAAAGAGAAAACAAGAAGAGGTAGACATCAAGCGTGATACACCGCTGATCATAAACAGAGTTTCTGCAGGTCTTAAAGACCTTCCACAGTTAAAGACCTTTTAAAGGTCTTAAGTCCAAACCAAAAGTCAAATTCATTGAGGTATGGCATGGCACTGCAAAAAAATAATATCTTCCTCTTTGTTTTTGTTTTCCAATGCAAATATCTAAACATCTTTAACAATCAAGATACATTAACTGGAGATGCACAATAAACAAAATTGAGTTTATGCTTAAATCAGGATCAAATATCTGTCAATGGAGAATGAAAATTTTGTTTTCCTTTTACATTAGTTTGCATATATTTGTTCTTGTTTTAATTATAAACTCACTTAATTTTCAATGAATTTCACAGCAAATTTCTTATCATTTATTATCATTTTGTAAATGTAAGTTCAGAAAAACATCACAAACGTAAGGTATGTCAATTTTGATTAATTTTGTTGAAAGCTGTTCAAGACTTCTTAAGTTTTTTGGAAAATTAATATTTTCAAACTTTGAAGTGTTGCTACGATTTATTCCTTATAATAGTTTCCTTCAAAAAAACTTGCAGAAACCCTGATACAGATACTGAACATGCATCTAAAAATTGCTTACTGTATTCATTGAAAAACTTCTATCCATGAAGCTGTTCTTCATTCAGGTTTAGTTTGAATACATTCCCAGATGCTCTGTATCCAGTATGTTGGCTTTGTGCTTTAATCCAATAATTACAGTAATTACAATTTATTGTTGAACAAATAATACTTTGTATTATTTTTGCCATTAACAACTTAATTTTTGATTAAATCCAAAGGCTCCTCAAATCCTGTGGTTTTATGGGCTCACCAGATTTAACAATCTCAGCAGATACAGTGTTCTCCTTCTGTTTAATGAATTCTGTGTCTTCTGATTGATTTGATGCACTGCATTTTGCACATTTCAGTGGTCGTATAAATGTCATTGTGATGGTTGCAGGTCTTTGATGATGCTGAGAACCTGAAGACTAAAGTGAAGCAGCTGGCGGAGGCGGTGCAGCAGGCCAAGCATGTGGTCATCTACACCGGAGCAGGAATCAGTACTGTATGTCTTTCTCATCTGTGCTTTAAAATCATTTAAATATTTCTGACTTCTGCTCATTTTACTACTGGCAATTAAATAATATTAACTGTTATAATATTAAATATTAGATATGTTTGCTGTCTGTGTTGGTGTTTGTTAAATATGTAAGTGTGTTTTCTCATCAGGCTGCCTCTATCCCAGACTATCGGGGGCCTAATGGCGTTTGGACTCAGCTGCAGAAGGGCCGATCTGTGAGGTGAGGGATCCACTATTACAGCGTCGTGTCTAAAATATGGATTTTGATTTTAAGATTTAGTCTTGCTTACTGTTTTGTTCCAACTGGGTGTTTTCTGACACCACGTATTCACACCTGTCCATATTTGCATCTTTTCAGTGCATCAGATCTGAGTCGAGCTGAGCCCACCCTCACACACATGTGCATCTGGATGCTACACAAAGTGAAGATGGTAAGTGACGACATATGATTTATGTGAAATGTTTCTGCGAATGATCAGAATCCCAGATAGATAACACACTCACATTAAGCAGTTTGTACTATTTAGCAAATCTCAAATGCTTTATTGTTGTATTGGCGAAAAACAAACTATATTATCACCCAGTGATATAAAAATGTTTATATGTAGTACTGTTTTGCAATGAAATCAGAAGGTAAAAGTTAAAAGGTAAAGTTACCTCCATATTTCAGTGGCTGGGAGCAGAGCTATTCAAGTCTTCTGTCCGTCTGTTCATTTACTTATTTATTTTACCAGCGTACATATACTCCCATAAAACGGAATATGGGCCATTCTACAGAATTGGTGCAAACTGCTGTTCCACAAACAAAAATCACATTTAAAAAGCATTTAAGTATAGAAATCTTGATGTTTAGTAAGATCCTTTTATTGTCTATTAAAACCCACAGTAATATTTAAAATATCGGTAAATTTAATATATATAAAATTATCATTTAGTGGGTACTTGCAATAGGGAGGTGGCAGTTCCGAACCCTAACCCCTACGTTTCAACTTACCAAAATTATATTAAAAAAAAATTTGACTTCTTTTTTTTTTAATGTTGTTTTTAAAGATATCTTTTTGTATCTTTTTTTTCTGATTCTAACTACACCCCTGTCATCAAAAGTATGAAGAATCTGTTTGTAACTTTAAAGAGCATCTTTACCATACACCATTTTTCTATAATTAAATTAACTTTTTCTTTTCCATAACATTTAGCTTTTATATGTGCTATAAAAGCTAAATGTTATGAACTGTGCTAGCTAACCATGTGCTGATTAGCATCTTTGAGCTAGGTTTAAAAAAATCTAAAATTGTCACTACTGAAACAGTCATGACCAAAACATGTCATCATTATTTTCGGCAGTGACAAAAGGGAACACACAATACTTTATTTGTGTGAAATAAACAAACCTTTAGTAGTCATGCAATTTTTTGGTGTTTTAGTATGTTTTGGTATGTGGGTTAAAATTTTGAAATGTGATGTGGTCGCTACCAAAACATTACTGTCACTACCGAAAATGTGCCGCCATGACTGAAACATGGATGTTTTGTCAAAAATAAAGTATACTGAATTATCAACTAAGATGTTTTGATAGTGATTGGTTCATATTCAAACTAATGAATCCTTAACTTTGAAATCAGTATGATCAACTTTTTGCCTTTTACAACAAAAGATTAGATAAAAGACAAAATTGCTCTGTTTGTTGTGAAGTCAAGAAATCTGTAAATATGATTAAAAGATGAATATGAGACAAAACTACAGAATGTCACATTTTATTATTGGGTGTTTCAACACGTAAATGTTTTACCAGCAAAGAAGATCAGCACTTTTAGAGTTCATCCCACTATCTGATGTGAGCATAAGTATTGCCTCACAGGTCATTCTGAGTAATCAGCTGTGTCCTGTTGCATTATTTGTTCAGATATTAAAAGCAGGGAATGTCTCGTATCAGTTATATCCATTGCTTCTGCATTCTGAGTCTTGCATTCGATAATGACACACAAAACAGGATGAAGACGATGGAGCTGACTCTGAGAGAAAAGGAAGCAATTTGGATTCTAAAAGAAAAGTGGAAGTCAGTTAGAGCTATAGGAAAAACAAAGGGGCGTGGAGAAATCAAGAACTTGAAGACCGCCGAAAACAGTAGCAGCCAACAACGACCTGATCAGCTGAGAAAAACAACAGGAGTTGATGACAGGCAAATCATAAAAGCTGTGAAAATGACCCCTAAAATACATGTCTATAAAATTACCAACAAGCTCCAGAAAGCTAGGCTGATGCTCTGATAATCTACTGTCCACAGAACTTTGACATAGAATTACTCTGAAGCTACACAGCAAGATACAAACCTCTGACCAGCACCAAAAATAGAAAGGCAAGATCAGAGTTTGCAAAAGCCAGGAAAGATTTGGAACAGAGTTTTACGGACAAATGAGGAAAAAATTTAAAGTCTTAGAATACCCAAATCAATCTCCAGATTTAAATCCGATTGAACATGAATTCTCCAGCAGAAGGGGAGACTAAAGGCAGAAACTCCCCAAAACAACCAACAGTTGTAATTGGCTGCATTAAAGGCTGGGAAAAGCATTTCAAACGATGAGACCAAGAGTCTGGTGATGTCTATGGGTCGCAGACTCACTGCTCTGATTGCACACAAGGCATCTGCAACAAAATTATAGCTTTAATTCTTTTACATCTGCCTTAATGCCTTTATCTCCCAATACTTATGCTACATCAAATAGTGGGATGAACTCCAAAAGTGCTGATCTTTTTATGTGGTAAAACATGTATGTCGTCTTAGCTTGTAAAACATTTGTGTTGGAACACCCAATAATAAAATGTGACATTCTGTTCTGTAGTTTTGTGTCATATTCATCTTTTAATCGGATTTGCAAATTTCTTGACTCCACAGCAAACAAAGCAATTTTGTCTTTACTGTTTCAATACTTTTGGAGGGCACTTTATGTATGTATGTATGTATGTATGTATGTATTTATGTATGTGTGTGTATATATATATATATATATATATATATATATGTATTGTATGTATGTATGTGTGTATGTATATATATATATATATATAATCCAACTTTATCTGGATACAGTACATCATGTAAATCAGTCTGTCTGACTTTGTTTTTTTTTAATTTCATCACAAAATGTAACTATTGAGTCATATAGATTCACTGTTTATCACCTAGTCTAGCTAAATGCAACTATAAGGCATAAAGATATTGTAAACATTATGCTTTTCTATAAAGCTGCATTAAAACAGTGTGTATTTTGAAAAGTGCAGTATAACTTGACTTTGAATAACTTTTGCAGGTTCAGCATGTGGTCTCACAGAACTGTGATGGTCTTCATCTGCGCAGTGGTTTGCCCAGACACGCTCTCTCTGAACTCCACGGAAACATGTTCATTGAGGTCTGTGGATGAGATTTGTTTTAAATTTGTCATAAATTTAAAGTAAAAATGTCTGAATTCACTTGGATCTCAAAATCCATGTTGAGGTCTATGCAGGACTGGTTTTTCCTTCCGCTTTCAGAGTTTAGAAAAAAATGTGAAAGCTGTAATATCAAACATTTTTTTAATCTTCCCTTCTGTCATTCCTCCTGTCACACAGGTATGTGATTCCTGCTCTCCAGCACGAGAGTTTATCAGGCTGTTTGACGTGACCGAGCGCACGGCTCTGCACAGACACGGGACGGGCCGCCTGTGTCTTTACTGTAGAGCAGAGCTCAGAGACACCATAGTGCATTTCGGTGAACGTGGCACTCTGGAACAGCCGCTCAACTGGAAGGGGGCAGCTGAGGCCGCACAGCAGGCTGACGTCATCCTCTGTTTGGGCTCCAGTTTGAAGGTGAGGATATGACTGGTACAGGTTGAAGGGACAGTTCACCCAAAATGTATAATTCTGTCATCATTTACTACGGCTCCAGAATCGGATATTTAAGGTCAGGAATCAGATACTTCTTGTGAAATTAAAATTTCGATTCCGCCTAGAAGTCAAAACAGCTAAGTAGCCTATAATATTTGTGATAAGCTAAACATGTTGCAATAGACGTGTCACCACCAATATGACATTTTAATTTAACAGTTCGTTAAAGATCACAAACACGATTCAAATTCCAACGTGATTCTGATCCTAAATCACGATTAATCTGTTTGATTTCTCAAACTTTCTTCCGTGCAGCATACAACCAGTGTGATTTTGAACCTTTCGAGCGTTCGTGCTGCCACTGACCTAAAGAGAGCCACTGTCATGTATATGAATGAAACCGTTTCACAGTCTTTTCAACCACACAGTTCAGTATTTCTGTGTTACAAACATTCAAATAATCACAGAAGTTCTGCAATAAAAGTTCATAGTTTGGATATCTGATATGTACGGTAAAGATCAAAATAGAGTAAATCATCCTTTTGAAAGTTAATTTGAAAATCCAAATAATGTTAAAGATTTATCGATTACGTTGTTATGCACGTAGAACGTATTTGCCTTTGATCATTCATTCAAAAACACTGATTCATCCAGTAATGAACCAAGCAAATCTTGAGTGAATCACTGAATCATTTACTTATAAATTAGGCCTACATGTGATTGTTTAGTTGTCTAATGTTTTTTTTCTACAGAATTGTAAGAGAACCACAACTTCCATTTAAAAAAAAAAAAAACAACAACAACCCAATTTATCCAGAATCACGCAGCTCTATTTTGCAAACAGCTCTTAAGTGAATCTTGTTTTTATGTAGCCCTGTTGATTTTTATTCATGGTATTGAGCTGCAACTAAATGTTTAGCAAAAAAAGAAACCGAATAAATATGCTTGATGAATAAAAGATATTCATATTGGAATCGAAAAGAATCGGAATCGTTAAGCAGAATCGGAATTGGAATCAGAATTGATAATATTCTAACTATATCCAACCCTATCATTTACTCACCCTTATTCTGTTCCAAACCAGCATGAGTTTCTTTCTTGTGCTGAACACAAAAAACATTTTGTAGAATCTTGGTAACCAAATAGTTTTGTATTTTGGAACTGAAACAATTTAATTAGCAAAATTTCTTTAAAATATATTATATTCCAATATGTTATGTTCCACAGTTGGTCATACGTGTTTTGGAATGCATGAGAGTGAGTAAATGATGACATTTTTATTTTGGGGTGAACTATCTAGAAGGGGCATGACTTCAGTCTCAGGCTGCTGGTACCATGCACGGATGAAACATGACCTAGTTTGGAGGCATTGCTTGGTATTTTTGTGTTATGTTTTTTATGTAACCAGCAGCAATAAGAGATCTTGTATATCTGCAATATTTGTCAAAATGACAGTGTTTTGTACTAAATAATGCAGCTGATGCCATGTGTCGTGTGTTTGTCTATCAGGTGTTGAAGAAATACTCATGCTTGTGGTGTATGAACAGACCAGCCAACAAAAGACCAAAGCTGTACATTGTAAATCTACAGGTAATATTTCCTTTCATAAAACCACTCAATTCTTCTGTTGTTCATAAAATGTGTTCAGTTTACATGATCTAACAGGTTGATTTCTTTATTTTAGTGGACACCGAAAGATAACTTGGCTACTCTGAAAATTCATGGCAAGTGTGATGCTGTGATGGGTCTTCTCATGGAGGAGCTGGGCTTGGAAATTCCGGTTTACAACAGGCAAGACCCACATTTTTTGCTTAAATCTGACACAGATCTGACACAAGATCAGATTTTTTTCTGGGCCACTTTTGAATGTGGATTTTAATCAGATGCATATCCGATATCTGGACATCTGACCTACTTCACTTCTAAACACACATATACGATTCCACTCAGAACTCCCGTTGCTTAACTTTGATGAATCGCAAGTTACGTTTGCCCATAAAGATAGCGTTTTAATGCCAGCGTGCAGTATGCATCACATTTTATTGCAATGGAAACGTTATATAGGTAGGAAATGACACATTCAGGAGTTGGTTTTCAGCCCCTGCCTTGTGAATTTTATAAATACAACACCTTATATTTCTCAGCAATGAGGTGATCACTTTTTTGTAATTAAATCAACAAGCTTCTCTTGTTCGCAAGCTTCACACTCGTTTGTGTTTCTCTCTCTCTCTTTCGATTTGAATTTATATTGGCGCTACTATATTTGACTACAGAATTCTACAAGCATTAACAAGCTGTAGATAAAATCAGTTAAAATTACCACTTTACGGTCTTTATCCGTTCAGTTAGATTTTGTGCTGGAAAACATCCATGACAGCTGTTGTCCATGCTGGGAAATAATAATGGCCACTCAATGCGAGTTATATAAATAATTTTAATAGCACAGCCATTCGAAACCCGAGGGTCTACCATGTGCATAGTAAAGCAATCACTGACAATCATTTTGGACAGGAATTAATGTAAACACAGATATCGGATATCAGTCGTGTCTAAAGTGAATGTAAACAGGTGGGCCAAAAAATCAGATATGGTTAAAAGATCAGATCTGTGCATTAAGACTTAACATTAGCAGGGGAAAAGTTTTATTCAGGGCTACATTGTGAATAATTGTCAAATTAGAACCAGTTTTAGTTGGGGATGTCACAGCTACTTAATGTTTTTGCTAAAATCTGTACATCTTCTATTAAGAGCTGCATTGATGATGTATTTTTGTAGGCCAGTCTGGAAGTTAGTATCACCCAGTAGTTTTTTTTTTTTTTTCCATTGGTCCATGGATTGTTTCAGAAAATAAGCTCTGTGATCAACAAAACATTTACACAACTTTTATGAATTTTGAAGCCTACATACAATTACTGCAAGTAGAAAGCCAAATGTAGGCTTTAAGTGAACTTCACCAGGGTCACCTGACTTTTTCCCCTGAACGTTTGAGTTGGTTTACACAGGGTTCCTACCCATTTTCCATTTCAAAATTACATACTTTTCCACACTCACATTTACAAACCTCTCAGTAGATTTTCAGACCGAATTTAATATAAATGGTTCATAGAGCATTGTTTTCAGCTTTATATTTGTTATATAGTACAGCCATCTGTAAATATATCTTTTACATGCACACAAGAAACTTTTTTGTGCCCTCGAGAAACTATTTACATGCTTATGCATTACAATTTCTAGTTTTATACAACCTATTTCCTTTGTGCATCACTATGAATAAATCGAGAGCGTGGTTGCACATGAATTAACAGAGAAATACTTGCTCAAAATTTGGCTTTTCTTATTGTATTATCTCTAATATCAAAGCATAATATCTAATACACATTCTCTGTGGCAGCACAGAAACCATGACACGAAATAGGCTGATAACAAAATTTGTCAAGTTCAAGGGTCTGTTAAAAAGACTGGTACTGAAAAAATTGTTTAAAATGATTTATTATACAATATGCCTAGGTCTCTTTAATGCATAGGTGTCTCAGTGTGCATTGTCCTATATGCTAAGTTTAATGTTTTCTTGTGCGCACATAAAACGTTTTTTTGTACAAAGGTATGTAATGCAGTGCTAAGAATATTGTGAGAAGAAACCCAAAATGCTTATAACTTTCACTTTTTGCATAATCAAAAAGTGCATATTTGTCAGTTGCTAAACAATCACTGAGCAGCGGCCATGAAATCTCACTTCTTGTACAATAATTTTTTTTTTTTTTAATTCTTAATTTTCTATTAGAAAAACTAAATGGGGCAAAAATCTGGGAACACAAATATTTTTTCCATATTCTGGTTTCTTTTTTCCATATTTTTCCAGAACTGGAAAATACTTAAATACGAAACACTGAATGTAAACAGTGCCACTGAATTGAATGAAGCTCACATATTTTGCTGATTATTGCTGCTGAAAATGGTCAATTATTGTTATGATTTGGGCTGTACCAACCGGTTGGACCGTGGGAAAACACATTTGGAGTACTTCAGACTGCCAAAAGTTAGAAAAAAATCAAGGAGAAGAGGGCAAAAAACTGTCTGAGGAACAAAAGGTGATTGTGGTTGGCCAAACTAAACCAGGATTTCCAGGGCAAGAATCTTGACAACATTCGTGTTCATTCATTAATACTGCTCGTACGCATCTTTGCCACCTATCAATGTTAGTTTGTCAAAATATTGCGCCCACTCCTGCTTACTGAGTCATTCTCTATATGATTTAGCAGCTTCCACACATTTTTCTGTGGTTTTAAACAGCATAAATTAGCAGAACAATGTATTCAGCAGTACATTAACTGTGCTGTTTTTTACATTTAGTATCGCCAGTATGGCTACGCATCCGGGTAACTGACCAAACCGTGACGTAAGTGCAAAACCCTCTATTGTTTTTTCTGAATAACAGATCACAAGACCCCATCTTCAGCTTGGCTAAACCACTCAGTCCACAAGAGCAGAGGAGTCACACTCGTAAAGAGATAGCACCACCCTCTGATCTGGAGGATGCTTCGCAAGACACGCAGGCTCAGGGTGAAGCTACAGCGGTGCAAGGTGGCTGGTTTGGAAGAGGTTACGCCAAAGCAAGGAGGAAAAAGTAGACCTAAAAAGCATGAGATGCCACACAGCTGCTCAGTTGGGTTAGGACAATGTTCGTTCCCAACACACTCACTGCTTGAATACATGTTTCTGATAGGCTGATAGCCTGTTACAACAGGTTATAGTATAAGCAGGTTGGCAGGTTCATATGATGGTTTGGCTTTGCTAAGTGCACTTTACGACCAATCTCAGGTTTACAGAAGAAGCAATATATGATTCTTATAACAGACGTTTTTTTGTTGTTTTTTCACTTAAAATTTAAGTCATTTACTTACACATATGTTGTTCCAAAAGCTAAAAAAAATGTTGTTTTCCATACAGATGGAAACAAATAAAGACAGGTCTTTTTAAACTCTCAAAAAGTAGCATGAAAGTACAATACTTGTTCTTTGGTGACAGACAGAATGAAACTGTTGCTATAAAGAAGAGCGAGGACATTCTGATAAACGTTTCATGTTAGAACAATTTGTGTGTGAGTAAATGACAGCTTTCATTGTTTGTGTTCGACTTTAGAATATAGTTGTTTACATGAAGTCAGTGTTACTGGATTGAGTAAAAATGAATGCTTTATTTCAGTCCACTAATGAATTGTATTACTTTAATGAATTAGATATACAGTTCCTCAGCCAAATAATAGAATGTGTATGTTTCAGTTTGAATGAATTATGTTGACCCTTAACATGGTGCTATAACTGATTACATTTTAACCCTCCATGTTTAAATATTGGATTTTATCTATACATATGAGCAACAAAACCCTCACGTGTGGAATTTATTATAATTGTAATAACTTGAACTGAGATAAATGTTTGCACAGATGTGCTGGTTGATTTTGGATGCTGTTTGTGTGAAAAGGACTGCTGTAAGTGCCATTACTTGTACGTCTTTAATTATTTTGTTTGTTTTGTCTCAGTTTACACAGGCATTTTATTTCAGATGTGTGTATTTCTGTGTACTACTGTACAGAAAACTTGAGTATTTGTGGATTTACATGATGTATTGAAAATAAATGAAAGTGGTTTCAGCATCTGCCACAATAATACACTTGCCATCACTTATGAAAGTTAGTTTTTGTATTCAGCTGCTGCTTTTGAGCTTTTTTATTGTGTCGATGAGCTCTGGAAAGGCTGTGTTCTGGAAATGTCCACGGTCCGAGTATTTATATAAATCTGCTTTTAGTCCATCAGCCACTTCCTGTTGCTCTTCCCAGGGCAGGAAGGGGTCATCTGTAGATCCGAACTGAATTATGTGCTTCACATTTGTTCTGATCTTTTCCCATTCCCATGGTCGGCTGAAATATCCTGAGTGTCAAAAAAGCGGCACATGAGCACACATGCAGTCACGCTGATGATGATTGTTGTTATGAGTAGTGCTGTCAAATCGATTAATCGCATCCAAAATAAAGGTTTGTGATTACACAATAAATGTGTGTGTACATGTATATTAATATATACACTACAGACAAACTATGTAAACACAAAATTTTATTTTGCATGCGATTAATCACGATTAATCAATTTGGCAGCACTAGTTATGAATCATTTTTACTAAAACTCACCACTCTCGCGTTCATTCTCATCGCCCAGGTCTGATGTGTACGCGCCTACTAGAATAATGGCAAAAACTTTGTGTGTTTCTGCATACCTAATCAGTTTAAAACAAACATGTGTCATTACACATGTAAAACCTCACATTTAGTCAGATTAGTAGACAATAAATTGTTTGGAGCTATAAATATTTATCTGTTAATATTTCAAAAATGTGCTGGCTTAGACACTGATCATTCAAGTGATGAATCATGTGATGAATCGAATTCATACGAAGAATCGCTTCAAACTCTGTCAGAATCACTCACTACTACCTCATGGCTGCAGCTGCTCCTGAACTGTGTCCGATGATGACCGTTTCTTCATCACATTTCAGGTCCTTCTCCATGAATGGTAGCCAGATGCTCTCTCTGGCAGTTACTGTCAGATTAAATATAATACATTACACCAGACATATATGATTCACATCTCCTGTAATAGTTTTGTGAATTTATACTACCTGGATCTGGCATGTTCTTCAGTGCACAAGACACATCAGGAATCTGCAAATATGATTTAAAAAATACATTATTTAGTATTCAACCCTTATAAAATATCATATTAGAATGCAAATGTCTAAAGCTTATAAATGATCAACATGATCAAAACTTTGCTGATAAACCACCGTCAGACCATGGTTCATGTTTCTTTTTGCTGTGAAACATTTTTACTCAAGTACTTGTAAATAGATTAGATTAAGTATTTGTAATCAGACGACAGTTACTTTTTAAGTATTACATGATTACATGTTTATTTACAAAATAGCAAAAAATTACTTTTTGACAATAATTTATTGATGATTCTCCTCAATTCCTCCTTATCATCTTTTTAAATTTTCCTTTCTAAAATAGATGTATCTATTATCTATCATAAACATACATATCATGTATGTTTATGTCTTGGGAAGGCTTTTGTCTTTCAAACACATTAAAATACACAAATTCACAAACTTTTTTGTCATCAGAACTTCTTTCACCTAACACATTTACTTGATGTACCCCTGAGATTTTAAAATAACTATTTAAATAATGAAGTATCACATTTGCATGTTAACTGGTTCTCTGAAGTTGGTTATGGTCTCATGACATGCAGTAAGTAAGTTTTTTATTTTGATTGGTTTGGATTATTTTGTATATTTTTTTAAGATTTAATTAATTATTAGTTTTCCATTAAACTCATAAACCCCCTGTAGTCCCTTCACAAGCACCAGTTTGAGAAACCTTGATGTAATGATGCACTTCATGCTTTTTTAATAACAACAAATGGAATATATTTTCTTACTCTTTGTATTTTTATGCCAATATGGTACAATATTATCAAATTTAAATCAATGTGATAAATGAGTTAGGTCAAAAGCAATCTAAAAGTAATCAAAAAGTAGCCTATTTATATTACCTAAAATTTGTAATGTAATGGATTACATTACGTTACTTTGTAATCAGTAACGGATCGCAATTTGTAAGTAATCTACCCAGCTCTGATTGTTAGTAACATGTAAAGATGAACATTTACTGAACTAAAGCAACAGAGAAACATCTTGTGTTATGTTTGATATCAGGCTTTTAAGGTTTACTTGTACATCTCTCAATCATCATTGTGCTGCAGTGCACTATATGTTTTGATTTTATTAAGATCTCATTGATTTGCATCACAAGTTTCAGAATTCTCATCTTATAAATATCAGCAAATATGCATATTTTTTCTCAGTTTGGGTCTCTACATTTTTTCTTTTCCATTTCAAGAAAATGATTTCCAGATTACTATTTGACATGTCAAGTTTTTGCAGGGTTAAGTGAGGTAAAATAAATCCTGTCTGTCACTATATGACAGCTGAATGATCTCTGTTATGATTTCATATTCTCTAGCTGAAGTCGTCGTACCTCGTTTATTCGTTTCTTTGTCCATCCATACCAGTTGCAGTGCTCAATATTCCCGGCGCCGTTTCCCGGCACAATCACTGCTCTCTTCAGAGGCATTTATAACCCTACTTCAGCTCCCGAAACAGAAACTTACACGGAAATGAACACAACGCACGTGTAGTGGAACAGCAAGTTTTTTTTAATGTTTTGTTGCGCAGCGCCACCTAGAGGACAGTCCGCCAGTCACAGGGCTTCCCAAGTACCAGCAGACCGTTTTCCTTTTTTTGTGACTGAGATGAATTCATTAACATATATTCTAAAACTTAACATCTTACTCTCAATTTCTCTCAACTCTTATAATGTTACATCTCACTCTGGTGGGTCTCATAATGTTACATGTCACCATGGTGGGTCTTATAATGTTACATCTCACTCTGGTGGGTCTCATAATGTTACATGTCACCATGGTGGGTCTTATAATGTTACATCTCACCCTGGTGGATATCATAACGTTAGATCTCACCCCAGTGGATATCATAATGTTAAATCTCACCATGCTGGGTCTTATAATGTTACATCTCACCATGCTGGGTCTTATAATGTTACATCTCACTCTGGTGGGTCTCATAATGTTACATCTCACCCTGGTGGGTCTCATAATGTTACATCTCACTCTGGTGGATATCATAACAATAGATCTCA
>JAHKKF010482747.1:0-28574 GCA_019740295.1 Labeo calbasu | reverse complement strand
TACACACTATTTAATTCAGCTCAGAGGGACATGAATGCATTTAACTTGCAGTTACAAATGCATAAATAATATTTTGTTATTTTAAACAAAACATTGAAAACTGATATTTACATGTATTTTTAAAATGAAGATACTTTAAATGTGAAATCAAAACCGCCAGTAGGTGTCAGCAAGTCACTATTAAGTAAGTGAGTCATTGCGATTGAACTGAATCATTTAACGGGTGATTCATTCAAGAACGAAACACCGCCATGTTGGTAAAAGACGCAAAACAGTGCTGTGGCTGTGTTTGGAATCGTTATTTGTTGGCGAAATAGAGAAAAAACAGGCAATATGCTGTCTGAAATGTAAGTCTCTTAATATTAACTTGTTTACAGATGAACTGTTGCATAAAATCAGTATCGCATTTGTAATCATGCTGAGGCACTCTTCGATTGATATTCACTAACTTTCTAACTTTCTGTGTGTCATAGAGAGAGAATGAGACAATCAACATAAATGGCACTAAGTCTTTCACAAACATAGCTAACTTATGGACATAATAACTAACCACCATTAACTTACGGTCTTAAATATGTCCAGCGTTTATCGGTTTGTGCGTCAGTAATAACGGTCCGTGAGGAAACAGTGTTCCGTATGTAGTTACAGTAAATGGACTAAACGAAGTCTCGAGGGAAATAATTTGCCTCGATGATTTTTTGTATACGAGTTACTCGGGTTACTCGAGGAATCGTTTCAGCCCAATGTCCAGTTATTTATTTATTTGGCGAGCAATATGTGGGATAAGGTACAGTCAGACCTACATGAGCCACACACCTTTCCACGCTATATTGTTATAAAACACAAAACTTCTAGGTGACTAAATATGTACTAAACTTTTAATAAAGGCCAAATTTGTCATGTTTATAGCCTGAGACATCCAGATGCCTCAAAAAAGATAAAACTACAACCTAAATGCAGCTTCTGGGTCAAAATAAAATTGATTACACCCATTTAAATGGTCTAGAAAACTATTTCCTAAACAAAGAAATCCACTGTCTGTTTTTCGCTTGGTTTTACAATAGTATTAACTTCCATTTTTAAAATGTGAATGAAGCATAAAAGCTATTTAATATCAAACTGACAGAAAGTCAGATGTAGGTCTGTTAATGCTATATTGTTGTGCTTTCCAGTGCCTAGTTGTTAAACTGACCTTCCCACAGTGCTATGAACTAATGATGGACATTAGACGAAGCCTGAGACTTGAATGAGATCTTTATGAGATATTACACTCAGTTGTGGTAATACATTAGATAAATACCTCACTGATTTACGTAAATCAGTAGGAATAAAATTTGCATAGACCCTATATGACCCCAGCTAATCTACATTCAGAGCACAGAACTCATTTACTGTGAGCTCACAACTCATTTACTTGTTTATCATCTCCACCATAGCAAAAACACTTTTATCTAGTGTTATTTACCACATTATCCACAATATTCTTGACAATGATACTGTGACACATACCCGGATTCATGATGTGCAGTGAAAGTAATGCAGGCTATTCATAATATGTCTCAAATGAGGAAAAATACACCTTGAATTTGCATTAGTGACTGAAAATGAAATATTCTTTTCAGACTTTTTTCATAAGAATGTCTCAGTCTTTTTTGTCCATTTCTGAGAGCTTGTCAAAATGATTTTTTAAATAGTAATACATTAAACATTTGAGCTGTTTGAAAAAGAAAGGAAAAATAACCTCTCTGTGCAAACTCAAATAAAGGTTTTAGTTAATGTATTTGAGCTGTCACTCCTCCACAGTTAACTATCAGTCCAGTGAGATGAAAATTTTTACTTCCAAGAAAATTAGTTATTGCACTTCATTTTCATTTATTATTTATGAAGACTTAATTCTTGGACAGAACCTGCTAAAAATGCAGCCTCATCTCTGCTTTGACACATCTGTTTATCTGAGCAATTTTTTACATTTCTGATACAAAGAAAAACAATTGTGTGATTACGATATCAACAATTCAGATATGCATGATAATTTGTTTGCTAATTCACTGTGGGAAAATCAGGAAATAATTACATAAAATAACACACACACAGAGCAGATTTAAAAAAACTTAAGTACTTGTAATTAGAATTAATTCAATTTAAAATACTCGTAATAAGACTACAATTACTTATATACTTGCTTATATACACTCAGAAAGTTCCAGTTTTGTGGACATTCAAACAAAGACCAGTCATTAGTCAGGTGGCTACACAGCATTTGACCACTGGATTTACAAAAATCATTTTAATGTTTCAACATTGCATCAAATACTGATAAACACATTGATTTTTATTTCAGTTATCACTCAGTTGGTTATTCAACCATATATTTCTATGTCTTTAGAAGGCTTTTGTCTTTCAAACACATTAAAATGCACAAATTTACAGACTTTTTTGTCATCTGATCCTCTTTCGTCTAATATATTTACTTAAAATACCCCTCGGATTTTAAAATAAATATCACATGTTCGTTGGTTCTCTGACATTGGTTATGGTCACATGACATGCAGGTAAACAAATAAAATATGTTATTTTTAAATAAGTTCATTTTGTTTAATTTTAAAATGATTCATTTTAATTTGACATTTTTTATGATGTTATTAATTATTAGTTTTTAAACTCATTAAACTCATAAACCCCCTGCAGTTCCTTCGCAAACAACAGTTTAGGAAACCTTGACGTAATATAATGCACTTCATGTTGTTAATAACAACAAATGGAATATATTTTCTCTTTGTATATTTATGTCAATATGGTACAACATTATCCTATTTAAATCAATGTGATAAACGAGTTAGGCCAAAAGTGTTCTAAAATGAGTCTGAATATATTACCTAAAATGTGTGTAATGGATTATGTTACTAACTATATTTTTTGTCATGCAATTTGGAATCAGTAACAGACTACAATTTGTAACTCTGCACACACACGCAGTTACTTTTTTCTTATATTATAATGATATGATTAACTTTTAAACCATAAAACCAGCTTGACTGCAACAGAAATTGTCAGCTGGTGATCATGCAGTTTCATTTAATTGACAGCAGCTTTGACATTTCGATATAAAACTCCTCTCGTGTTTCAAGGAAAAAAGTATAAAGCATTCTAAAGGTGAGTAAATGACACTTAAAGCAAGTAATCTGAGGAAGGTGCGACTCAGCTGAACTGACCAAATTGAGAAATGTGAATCTGTTTTCTGCCAAGTACGTTGTTAACAAAACCTACAGTAATTATCCAACAAAAATATTTTCTTGGAAGATACATTTAAAATCAGAGAGAACAGAATCTGTCAAAAACACGTCATATCTCACGTTCCACTTTTAAATAATGCAAAACGCCAGATTTTTGGTGATCAGGTCTGTAGATGGCTATCGCAGGCCTAACAGACAGCAGGATTTATAGGTCTCTTCAAAGGGTGAATTTTATCAAGCTGTGGTGAAACAGTAGGTGCCAGATGGCTTTGTACAGCACCAAGACGCTCACACACAAAAAAAACTCCCTCTGATGTTACACCAAGGAGAATTCTGACACAAATGATAATGCTGGAACTCACTACACAATAAAGTCATTTTATCCACATTAAAATGCAAAAACGTTCTTTTATAGTGTAAACTGTTATATGGAGTATGCGTGAAAACATTCCTGAGACTCAACGGACAACATCAAACAACACAATACAAGCTTCAAAGAGGGCAGTGCATCTTATCTTACCTGTCTAATACCTCCACAACACCAAACAAGCTGCTGCGGTCAGACCCTTCCCAAAAAGTCTTGCGGTGTGTCTCTGAGGAATGGCTAATTGGAGGAATTATGTGCGCATTAAGAAGAACCCTAGATTCGCTTCACACCCAGTTGGTTAATCTGTCCATTCTGTTCCTTATGTTGTTTGTTGCCTTGGTTACAGTCATACATAAATGCAGTGGTACAGTACAGTGCGGCTGCTTCAGAGTACAGCCAGCAGTAGTTGGGCTGGTGGATTCAAGAGGAGGGGAGCTGGTCATTGCGCAGCACTGCACAACGCAAGTAAACAATTCAACATTTAAGCGAAAATCTCTTTCTAAACTTCCAGATTCCAGATTACTGACTTTTGAGAGAGCATGAGAAATCCCACTTTCTACATGTTTTGTCAAAAATCAAGTTTCTTAGATTATGATCTGTCCTGCGACAGATGGGTTTGGCTCAACTGTGCTCAGATTCAGAGAAAACAGAGTGTGAAGGCAGTTGAAGGCATTTTTCTCAGTTTTAGTGTTGGCATAGTTTGTGAATACTGCCTTTTTCAACTGCAGGAGACACTTAAAGTGCCCCTATTATGCCATTTCCAATATTGCCTTTCATGCTGTGTGTAATGTAGCTGTATGTGAATGTAAACGATGTGCAAAGTTGTTAAACCTGACAGTGCACGATAAATAAAGTTACTGTCTCTTGGAATCGACTCATCATTGAGTTGTTAGCAATTTGAATCCAAATTTTGTGATGGCTACACGTTATTCCCGCCTTGTTCTTGAAAGATGGCTCAGTATCCAGTTTATCTGGACCAGCTGGCTCCACTGAATCACAACCTGTAAGTATGATAAACAATAGATGTTTATATTTTCTATTAAGCGTTCAAAATGCAGAACTATGGTAATGGGTGTGTAATTTCTGACACGCACTGTGCGCGGTAGACCAATCGCAACAGGGCCATCTGACTAATCAGATCAGAGTCGGCTCATGGAAAGGAGGGGTTTTGAGAGACTGAATCTTTGAACTGCTTTAAACGAATCGTTTCGAGAATCGCTGGAAAATTGGGTGATTCTAAATGCATATTTTGAGAAAATGAAAGCGTTTTTGACCTTGCATGCACGTCAACTTATTGTAGGAGACTCCTAAAACAATATTAGGAATGAGGTTAATAACATTCCTTGATTTAAGTGGAAAATTCTGTATCGAGTAACCGGCAAAATACCAGAAGTGGTGCATTTCATGGACGAGGATCCATGAAATGCATTATTAGACCGCTTTCCAGGGCTACATGCTATATTAAACCCATTTAAAAATCATAATAAAGCATAATGCTATTTTAATTTTACAACGCTATTAAATAAATATATGCGATGTAGGTTTAATATATGCGCTTTAATTATTTACATGCATGTTATGTCACGTACGTGCGTTTTAGAGCATCTCCCTTCACAGTAAATGTTGCTCCACACAATCATTTACCCATGTGGAGCATCTCAAACTCTGTCTCTGCCTATTGTTGAGTTTGCATTTATTATAACGCTCATCTAGGAATGCAACATGCGCCATTTAATCAGATTTGTAAAGTAAATCATTTATAAACCTATGCAAACAGGATAATACATCTATATCTTTCTCAGCTGTTCATTACGATTTTAAAATAAAAACCCTCACTCTAAGTTTATACCTTCTGGTGTCCACATACATTTACATGGACATTTCAATTAAATGTTGTTTGATCAATATTAAAAAAAAGATTAGATCATGCAGTAAAGTCAAACAATCATAAGGGTGTTGGCACCCTCTGCAGTCATTTGTTATAATGCGTAATGTACATTAGCTCTATGTTTATAATGCATTATGTATTTTAACAGTTTTGTTTAATAAAACTGTATGATTACTTACTTTTGAAACTTTACTTGAACTAAAGCCTCATTGCTTTTATATATGTATTTTAAGTAAATTTAAAGGCTATTGATTGCTTAGGTTTATTTTTATTACCTCAGACAAATTAATTATAATTATCCGATTACCTGATTAATCGTCAGAATAATCAACAGATTACTCGATTACCAAAATAATTATTAATGACAGCCCTAATTAAGAACCTTAAAAATGGCATAATAGGACCCCTTTAAGGGCAAATTTTGTCAAAAATGTCTATTATCAAACATGCTGTACAGTTAATAAACATAAAGCAACTATTAGTTGAAGAAATTAAAGAAAGACATAAAACTTGTAAAAATGCAATACTTCCTCCAAATAAATCTGTAAGTATCAGTACAAAGAATATATAAATAGATAAATAAAATGGTCATTCTACAAGAATTGACTAGATCTCTAAAGTCGGAAAATAAGAGGGCTTTGCATCATCAGTAGTAAAAGGAAGTTATTTGTTTTTTTAGTAGTAAGTTCTGTGCATCCCATAATTCTCAGAAAATGTTCTTCACAGACATGAGAGAAATGAGATATGCCACGGCACTGAACAAAGAGAACTGCTCAGTTAACTTCATTTCCTGGCTGTTCTGGGCATGCTTCCACCGAAAAACATTGAGGGTGGATCACTTAACAACAAGCACCCGCCTCATGATAACACCGTTTCCCAGGCAACAAAAAAGGAGGGAAAAAGCAATAGCTTCTGGATTCCAACAGACTATAAAAGCAAAGATGTTGCTCTATTTTATTCCATGGCTGCTTTTCAAGTATTAGCTTGCAGTGAGAGAACCACAACAACACTTCTCAAGAGAAGTCTCAAATTCTCCAGCTCTAACTTGGAAGTCTTACATCAGACTGCTCTCTTGTTGAGTTAGAGCTAGTTTTGGGAATCGATGATGGGTATGTTAGCAGCAAGCAATAACTCCTGAATGCTGGTAATATGATAAAACAGATCCCTCCGAGCTTTACGTCACTGGGCTTCTCACTCCTCACCCAAACCTTTGTTTTCAAACAACTATAAAAAGAGACAATTAAAGCCAAAACCCTAATTAAAAACCAATATCAGACCTGGTTTAAAGACAGACTGGATGAAGCAAAAGATATTATGATGAATGAAATCCCACTGAACATCTAATTAATTTGCACTCAAGCTAATGTTAATACTAAAAATAAATGGACTTTCTAAGAGAACCATTATCTACTGTTACTGGAAGTATTACGCAGATGTGGTGCTTTAATATCCCTTGAACTTGTGTGAAACTAATGACTCAAATTCACTGGACTGAAGTCCAGCTCCATTAGACCTACATGGACTAATGCATCCCCAGATGATGATAGAAATGTTGACTACACAAAATGAGTGGGTGGGTGAAATATTAATTAACATCTTCATTTTACATTCCCTTTTATAACTGACATTGGACAGACAGTCAGTCTTTGAAGCCAAGTTACTGTCCTTAAATGAAAGTTGCTGTACTTTCTATGTTGGTTTTTACACAAAATAATATGTGACAGTCCAGCAGTTTAAACACATTTGCATCAGTTGATTGCATGTCACAGTCATGTTAAATAAAGTTATCAGTTTCCAAATAAGTGTCTTTTCTGTCAGGAGACAGGACAGATTGAGACACTCCAGGGGCATGAATCTAGGTCACGAGGGCATGTGTCGTGTGTGATGCTTTTTTTAAACAAAGTCCCCCATAAAACTCAGAAACTGTAGATTCAGTCCTATTATTTGTCTTCTGTCATTTTTACTCCAATCTCTCTCTGTTTGCCTCTCTGCTTCTTTCATTCACACACACACACAGACACAGTGATATTCGTCCTCCTGTTTTATAAGCTTAGAAGCAGCTCCAGGGAATTTGGTGTCAACTGGAGGTTTCTATTTAGACAGAAATAAAACAGACGAGATCTCGCTATCTCAAACATTCGCAGACTGCATCTCAGTGACGTTTCTCCCATGACAAAAGCCGTCTCTCCCGGCTATGGCAATAGTGACACCATGTTAAGCAGTTACATGTATTTTACAGATATGTTCACGTGTAGAGTAGGTGATTAAAACCAGGTTATAACAGCACTGCTGCTTTAAGACAAAGCTGGATGTTTTTGCCATTATATCCATCAACTAAAACATAAATTCTACTGCATATTCTACATAATAAGTACTTTCATTTAAATAAATTGCTTTATTTTCTCTTCTATATAAAGCTTTTGACCAATGAGTTTGTATAACTTTTCTCAGTCATTCATGATTTGTGGATTAAGACTTAAAATAATTATAAAGACTGAACTTTTCCAGCAAATTTCTTCTAGCTCTAGACAATTTTTAGCTAATTAAATATTTGGTAACCTTAATTAAAGAATTTATGTATAATGCATTATAGAAGTAGTTTTTATGCATTATACTTTGTAATGCACTTTATAATGCATTGCACAGTTTCATGAATAATTATAACCACTGTTAATACCAACCTACATTATAACACTTATCAGTTCATTGTTACACTATGCATTTTAAATTCTGTTATAATTATTTACAAGATATAATGTATTACAATGCACATTATCAATAATACAGATTATACCCTTTATACCCTAATGCCCTATGTAATGCATTATACATAACGGCTTTAAGTAAAGTGTTACCAAATATTTTTAATACTTTTATTAGAATGAAATTATAATCACTAAATTACTATTTCAAAAACCCTTAATTTAATGTACATGATTTTACTGAAAATTAAAATTAAAAAATCTCTGATACTTCTTGTTGTTTCATGGCAACCTTGTGAAAAGATCAGAGTTAAACAATTATTATTTTTTAAAATTAGTTTTCCACAAAATTGCACATAACAAACACATGCATACTGTACATATGTGATTTAAAAAAAAAAGAAAAGAAAAAAGCTCATCAAGGCTGCATTTTATTTGATTAAAACATTATTATTATTTAATTATTATTTTTATATTTTATATAAATTATTAATTTTATACTTTTTTATATATAGTTTTCTAGATTCTTAAAGGAGAAGTCCACTTCCAGAACAAAAAGTGACAGATAATGTACTCACCCCTTGTCATCCAAGATGTTCATGTCTTTCTTTTTTCAGCCGTAAAGAAATTATGTTTTTGAGGGGAACATTTCAGGATTTTTCTCCTTATAATGGACTGGTATGGTGGCCCGATTTTGAACTTCCAAAATGCAGTTTAAATGTGGGTTCAAACAATCCCAAATGCGGTTGTAAACGATCCCAGCTGAGGAAGAAGGGTCTTATCTAGCGAAAAAAACGGTTATTTTCATTAAAAAAATACAATTTATCTACTTTTTAATGTCAAACGCTTGTCTTGTCTTGCTCTGCCTGAACTCTGTTTTTTTCCGGTTCATGACAGTTAGGGTATGTCGAAAAATTTCCATTTCACGTTCTCCCTCAACTTCAAATTTGTCTTATATCGCTGTTTTACCTTTTTTGTTGCGGGTGTTTGATTTCAAAAAACAATTTCTTTGCTGAAGAATAAAAGAAATGAACATCTTGGATAAGTACATTATCTGTGTCTTTTTGTTCTGGAAGTGGAGTTATCCTTTAATTTTCAGCAGCAATTTCTCCAGGATTCAGTTTCACATGCTCCTTCATATATCATTCTAATATGCTGGTTTTGTGCTCAAGAAACATTTCTTCTTATTACGAATGTTAACAATAGTTGTGCCATTTAATATTTTTGTGAAAAGTATTTAATTTCATCAAGTTTCTTTGATGAATAGAACATTCAAAAAACACTTTTGTCACTACTGATCAATTTAATACATCCTTAATATGTTAATAAACATTTTTTTTCTGAACTAAAATCCTATTGAACTTTTAAATGGTATTTCATATGAAATAGCCAAAACACTAATATTACTGCAACAGGCACTTAAACAATGGAAAAAAAGCACATTGAATGGACCTCTTAACAGCTAATCACTGGATTATAATTGGTTCGGTTGTATTTTTGTCAGCCTCCATCTGAACCACAACTGATCAACAGGTTGTTGAGTAAAAATAGAAAGATCAGGCTAGATCTGACACCTACAACTATGGCCAGTGGTCAGCCATTATACAAGTGCATTGTTTTGATTTAGTTTTGGGAAATCTGCAGCGGGGAAAGGGGGTGGTGGTGTTCTTGTTTATCACCTCTGGTGCAGTGCGGGTGTTGGCTGGGGGTGGAGGTGGGCCAGGTGTTATGTTATATAAAGGGATGACGGGCCCTGCTAAGAGCTCTGGAGAACAGGATGGTG
The DNA here is from genome assembly GCA_019740295.1 of Labeo calbasu. Lineage (NCBI taxonomy): Eukaryota > Metazoa > Chordata > Actinopteri > Cypriniformes > Cyprinidae > Labeo > Labeo calbasu. The sequence goes on along the minus strand of JAHKKF010482747.1, from coordinate 18,601 downwards.
TTTTGAACAGAGGTGGTGGGTGGTGTTTTAGCCCGTGGGTTGAATTCACACACACATACTGTACAGACACTGACACAAACACAGTGTCCGGGCTTCTTTGTGCTGATCTTCTACGGGAGCCACAGAGAGCAAGGTCAGCTCTGCTATATTTTGTCTACTGATGCCATAACATTATCATCAACTGTGAAAAAGTAGATGGACTCCTTTAAATGTTATGGGGTGTTAACTGGAATTAAATTAAGAGGTGGACACAATGCAAACTGACCAAATCTGACTACAAAAACCTCTTAGAATTTTCTTCTTTTATGAGTAAAAAATAACATTGGATGAAACAACTAAACAACAAAATGTGTGTTGTTATAAACTAGCACAACAATCATTGACTGTTACATAAGAAATAATGGCCTTCCAAACAATACTGTGACCACAAAATTACAGGTTGAGAGCATTTAAAGGAAAGTCCTAGGTTAAATACAAGTTAAGCTCCATTACCACGAAAAAAAAACCTCTATAAACATAAAAATGTTTAATGTTTAAATGTAAAGGGAAAGTGCAAAACAGTTATTTATTGCAAACACACACATACGTGACCCTGGACCACGAAATTAGACATAAGGGTCATTTATCATACATATAGGACAATATTTGGCCGAGATACAACTATTTGAAAATCTGGAATCTGAAAAAAAAAAAAAAAAAAAAAATCAAAAATTAAGTTCTGATATATTTACGGTAGGAAATTTACAGAATATCTTCATGGAACATGATCCTTAATATCCTAATGATTTTTGGCATAAAAGAAAAAATTATAATTTTGCCCCATACAATGTATTTTTGGCTATTGCTACAAATATACCCATGCTACTTAAGACTGGTTTTGTGGTTCAGGGTCACGTGTGTGTGTGTGTGTGTGTATACCACACATACATGTATTGACATGTACTGTCTGTTATGTTTTTAGAGTTGCTTGCAACACAGTAAAGTAAAAGTAAAGTAGATGACAAAATGCTCACGTTTGTAACAGTGTCAATAATAGTACATTCTAAACCACTTAAATCTGAAGAACATAAATATGGGAATATTATATTAATGTTTTAGCTATCCAGAACAAAACCCCACTCAGTTACAGATGCTGAAACAAAACTATTAAAATGGCATTACTGGGCTACAGATGGTACATGATGTCATACACTACTAAAATAAAAAACACACAATGCATTTCAAATCTAATAACCTCAAGTCTGTGAGCAATGAGCATCCATATGCAATGTTTAGTACCAAAAAGGATTTACCTGGTATAACAAATAACATGCATATTGTTCACTGCACTTATAACATTAAAGAAATCAACTGAAGATGAACTGATGAATTACAGAACTTGCTTGAAAAAGACAGGTTTTGCTGTCAGGAAATAACGTACGCCAGAAACTGCAGTGTCCACTTACGCGCAACATACGCAGTGATTTGGGTTTGATGTAAACATATCTAACGTCCTATTTACACTTAACTGACAAAATTCACCTGACTGAACTTCAAGCCTGCAGATACATATGTAAATACAAACATTATGACTGTGGCGCGAAACCTCTTAAAGTTGTGGAAAGAGTTTGTGCTACCCGCTAGTTTTAGTAACAGGTGAAGTCAGGTGAATTTCCTAAAGAAATAAAAAATGGCAGTGCGGTTTGTTAAACAAAACTAACACATTCTAATACGAAAACGTTCGTTAAAGTCGTTAGGGGAACAAACAGACGCATTAAGCCATAACAGTTGACTGGAATTAATATAAACACGAAGACTTACCGGTTAATTTGCGCGTTTCGGAGAAATAGGCGTTGTCGAGCGTTCTCGTTTGCTTCCCTCTGAGCGTCTCCTGATGTTTGAGTTCGCGGTAATTTTGCCAATATTCCGCGTTCCACGCTCTATTCGCGCGCTCTGCTGCCAACCCAGAAACCTGCACTTGGATCGCGCGCTCGCTTGCGCTCTCTCTTTTTTCTGTTCTCTCTCTCTTTCTGTCAGGTAGATGTGCAGTATAGCTTTACTGCTGCAGCTCAAACTGCGCTATGCTGCTCAGCCAGGTTTTACACAACTGTAATCGCTCGTCTGGTGAGTGAACAGTACCTGCGAATATCTCTCCAATCTATCAAATAATATAAAGTTTTAACGTTCTCATTGACATTTAGGTGTTAAGTTATGACCAGTTTTGACCAAAACAGTAAACTGGTAGACAGCAGTTGGGGGTTAAATGATAAGAGTAAAAATCTCCCATTAAATGTGACCCTGGACCACAAAACCAGTCATAAGGGTAAATTTTTGGAAATTGAGAATGATACATTACCTGAAAGCTGAATAAATAAGCTTCCATTGATCTATGGTTTGTTAGGATAGTTGACCAAGATATAACTATTTGAAAATCTGGAATCTGAGGGTGCAAAAATAAATACTGAGAAAATCACCTTTAAAATGGTCCAAATTAAGCTCTTGCAATGCATGTTACTAATCAAAAATTAAGTTTTGATATATTTACAGTAGGAAATGTACAAAATATCTTCATGGAACATGACCTTTACTTAATATCCTAATGATTTTTAGCATAAAGACCCATACAATACATTTATGGCTATTGCTACAAATATTACCCATGCTGCTTTTGTGATCCAGGGTCACACATGGGTCATTTATGCATGCAGGTCATGCAGTATATTTCATATTCCTGTTATATTGGATGAAATATAAAGCATTTGGATATTAGAATAAATCAAAAACAGAATATCATGGAAAAAAGAAATTTTAATTTTAATTTTACATTAGTTTACTACTTTGGTTGGAGTGAACAGGCAATAAATAAAAAACACATCAGTGGCCGTTTTAAACCAGTACAACGGACATTAGTAGGTCTAAGCTGTAAATGAAACTGCTATGATAGTACAAAATATAGTTAAGAATGCAAGTTTGACATGTCCAGAATTATTTCCCTCCCTCTCACCCCTACTGCCCTTTAAAATAAAGGCGAAAAGCCTAAAAAAATAAAAAAGAACTTGAATTTAAAGAGCCTCTTTCTCAGGTAATCTATCTTTCCATCCTCTTCACTTTCTTGCCATTATGTAAGTAAATTAAGATATTTAATAAATTATAGGGCCTCACTTTGATAAGACGTTTAAAAGTCTCCTGTATGCTTTTATAGAAAAGCTTCCTTTAATTTAACCCGAGAATAAGTCTTAGAGCTCCAAAGGAATGACCCAAGTGCAAAAAGAAGCAGCTGCACTACACTTTATTTCAGCAACGCCTCCTGAAATTACAGTGATTTTTGCATAAAGGCATGTACTATCTAAAATTAAGCTTTGTAACTACTGCATGGGTGTAATTGTGGCGTGTGTGGCATCTGTGTCATGCTCTTTCGGCTTAGTATGACTGTAGCTCTTCTCACACATACCTTATTATAAACAGTCTTGGTCAGTGTTCTTACTTCTTAATTGGTAAACCACAAAAACTGTCAACCCCTGTCTTCATTCACGGCATAATTATTAATAGTAGCCCTATATTTGACCTTTTTCTATATAAATTTGGTGATACCCACAACTATGATGTGCCAGAAGTTTTAATAGTGTTTATTACCAAATTTGTAATTAATGTTTAGCCCTTTTTAATATATTTATGATATATCTGTGCTGTTTTTCCAATTATTGTAACTTTTGTGACATTATCTCTAAAGAAGCATAATTGTTATTCATTTTTTGTTTCCTTATACATTATCTTCCTGATGATCATATTCAAGTGTTTTCATATTGAAATCTGTAATATACTCCCAAACAAAACTGCCCTTTTGGGTGCCAGCCTCTGTTCAAAGGAGCATTATGTAATCTTGAAATGATGATGAGGAAATTGTTGATGTTATTTTTTGATTCATCCTTACATTAGAAAAGAGAGAACAGAGAAGGACAAAGGTCTGGATAAATGAGCCTTAATGACTGTTATTTTGGAGAATTATCCCATCCCGCTGAATCAAAGTAAGTTAGCCCACAATTTTGCATTTAAGTCTATAACAACACTGACTATTTGCCATTTCCTTGTACACTTTATGTTTAACCGAGGTGTATATATATATATATATATATATATAATTAGCAATAGTGAATAGTGGTGCTTAATATTTTAGTATTAACCGTGATGCATCTTCTACTTCTGTGTTCAGTGCTTCCTTGCTAAATAAAAACATACATTTATTTTTAAAAAATGTTTTATATATATATATATATACAATTATTTTATTCAACAAGGACGCATTAAAATATTAACTTTTTTTTACCTCATGACAATTGCTGAAAGTTTATGACAACTGAATGCTCAGGTCTGGTAACTTCAAAGATTGTGGATTGCTAAATATTTATATTGCTTTTACCTCTGGGTACGATTGATTATGCCAGAGACAGATAGAAAGCCAGTGAGAGAGTGTTTGTGAGTCAGCTGGTTGGTAAAGCGTGTTGGGGGCCGGCCACCTGTGCCATATACCAACAATGTGGGTGGATTCTGATGTGGCGCACCAAAGTTGTTTCATTAGTGACGCCATACTCACAGACGGCCATGTGTCTGTATGTGTGTGTGTGTGAATAAGAGACAGAGAGACGTACAGACACATTCAGTCATTAAACTTACAAAGAAACTAAATAGCTGTGTCTAATATTTAAAGATCACCACCCACTCTTTCACAAAAGCTTATTCCTGGCTAATAAAAATAATGACTTTTAATTGCCTGTTCTTTTTTTTTTTTGACCGGATGCTCTGTCGCTTTTCCTCGCTCTCTCTGTGCCTCACTTTGTTAATTATGACATTTGTTTAATTCAATCATCTGAACCGTCACTTACCACAGCGATAGCGTAAAAAAGTGGATGTCAGCCTGGAGAAAAGACAGTTAAAGGGATAGCTCACCCAAAAATGAAAATGTCCCTTACTCATCTTAATGTTGTTCTGAATCTGTATAATTTTCCTTCTTATGTTGAACACACAAAAAAAAGATATTTAAGAATTTTGAATAATGAAACAGATGTTGGTCCTCACTGACTTTCATAGTAGGGTAGAAATACTATGGAAGTCAATGGGGCACATCAATCAGCATTCTTCAAAATACCTTCTTTTATATTCAACATAAGAAAGAAATTCATACAGGTTTGGATGATGACAACATTTATTAAAATGTACTAACTATTGCAATTACTTCATTAAGTAAAGTAATTGATTACTTTACTTTTTGATTACTTTTCTACATTTCTAATAAATGTTTTCACCTGCTAACCAGTTAATCAACTCTTTGAGAGATTGTAGCCTAAAGCTCAGTTGCAATTTTTTCTCAGCAACTGCAAGGGATTACAGTTACATTTATTTTGTAATTAAATTATGTAATACCGTTACATGTAACTAGTTACTCCCCAACACTTTTCAAGTAAGGTAGTTGTTGTAGTAGTTCCCTGCTGAAAAAACATCTAAAACCAGCCTAAACTGGTTGGCTGGCTTAAGCTGGTCATCCAACCTGGTCTTAGCTGGTCAGCAAGCTGGTTTTAGAGGGGTTTTGGCTTAGCCAGGCTAGCTAAAACCAGCTACTTTCATCTTAAACCACCTAAAACCCAACCTTTTTTTTTTTTTTTAGCAGGGTTATGTTTAGGCATTTGGAAGGGATCTAGAATATGGTCACCCTGCCGAAGGAAAAAAGCTGGTTAGCTGGTTTTAGCTGGTCTTTGAGCTGGTTTGCAGACTAGTTTTAGATGGGTTACTTTGGAAATGTAATAGGTTACAGATTACAAGTTACCTTATTTAACATGTAAAAAGTAGTGTAACTATTTCAATTACTTTTTTAAGTAGTGTAACTGATTACACAGATTACTTTTTGTTTACTTTTCTCTAACAAATGTTTTCAACCATTAATCAGCTAATTAACTCTCAGGTTGTAACTGAAAGCTTTCAATGGCATTTTTTCAGTAACTGTAATGGATTACAGTTACATTTATTTTGTAATTAAATTCCTAACGCTGTTACATGCAACTAGTTACTCCCCAACACTGTTGATAGTAAGTTAGGAAGTAGTTGTAGTAGCTATGTTTATTGGGTAGAGTTAAGGGAGCTAGAATATAGTCACCTTGCTGGAGAAGAAAAAAACAGCTGGTTAGCTGGTTTTAGCTGGTCTTCGAGCTTGGCCATAACTGCTTTGCAGACTAGTTTTAGATGGGTTGTTTTAGAAGCGTAATAGGTTACAGATTGCAAATTACCTACATTTAAAATGTAGTGTAACTATTTCAATTACTTCATTAATGTAACTGATTACATTAGATTACTTTTTGATTACTTTTCTACATTTCTAACAAATCTTTTCAACTGTTAATCAACTCTCAGATAGTTTGTAGACTAAAGCTTTCAGCTGCAAATTTTCTCAGTAACTGTAACGGATTAGTTAAATTTATGTTGTAATTAAATTACGTAACACCGGTACATGTAACTAGTTACACTACTCCCTAACACTGTAAGCAAGGTAGTTGTTGTAGTAGCTATGTTTAGGTATTGGGTAGAGTTAAGGGAGCTAGAATATGGTCATCCTGCTTGAGAAAAAAAAAATAGCTGGTTTTAGCTGGTCTTCAAGCTGGTTTGCAGACTAGTTTTAGATGGGTTACTTTGGAAGTGTAATAAGTTACAGATTACAAATTACCTTATTTAAAATGTAATAAGTAGTGTAACTATTTCAATTACTTTATTAAGTAATGTAACTGCTTACAGTAGATTACTTTTACATTACTCTTCTACGTTTCTAACTACTTTTTTCAACTGTTGAGCTTTTTCAAGCTGGTTTGAAGACTAGTTTTAGAGTGTTTTTTAGCTGGTAAGGCTGGGAGACCAGTTAACCAACCGGCCAAAACCAGCTTGGCTAGGCTAAAACCAGATACTTCCAGTTTAAACCAGTTAAGACCACCATTAAGGCATTAAAGGAATAGGAAAAATTCTGTCAATAATTACTCACCCTCATGTTACCTTACTACCTTTCTAGGCCTTGAATGTGGTGTTTGTGTTGCTGTCTATACAGGGTCAGAAATCTCTCAGATTTGATCAAAAATATCTTAATTTGTGTTTCAAATATGAACAACGGTCTTACGTGTTTGGAACGACACGCGGGTGAGTAATTAATGACAGAATTTTCATTTTTGGGTGTGACTATCCCTTTAATATGTGCTTTATACGTACCGATAAACAGCCAACTCTAATAATATGCACGCTAATAAGCAACTAGTTACTAGTGTTGCCTAATTCTAAAGGTTTTGAACTGCGATTAGGTTTCAGATATCTAAATTCATTTCAAACCAGCATTTTTATGACATCTATAAATACCACAGTCAGAATCAGAAAGAGGAACAACAGGTTTTTCTTCTCAAAATATTTTTATCTCCGACATCATTGACCCTAGATTTCAAATGGTATTTGCATTATGAGTTCTTTAAAGATGATTGGTTACCTTGACAACGATTGTCTCGTCTCGTTTTCTACAAGCATCATGACGAAGCGCAGAGGAGAGAGCGAAACGTATCAGCTAACAAGCCTCGGCTTGCTGGGAACAAACCGTCTCTGTCACAGTTTTGTGAATAAAAATCGTTCAGGAGGGGGAAGCATCTGCAACAAAGTGGGAGAGAATTAAAGGCCTTGCAGTAGTAGAATGGTAGGCTGTTTGATAAATGAAGGCGTTGGAAAAGAATAAAGTGATATTACATACTGCCTTTTGAGTATACTGTCAGGAAAAAAAAGTTTAGTGTTTACCTATCAGCTAAACAAGTACGCATTTATTCAAAGTGACACAGTTTCTTTCAAAAAAGGTCTCTGAAGTGCACAACATGGTCAGATTCGGACCGGCAACCTTATAATAACACCATATAAGAATCAGATGCCTCTACTGCAGAACTGTAGTATGTTGCATGTGCACATATGTGTACGTGTGTGTGTTTGTGTGGGTGGGTGTGCGGTACAGACTCCGCATCATGAGCTCAATCCCCTCAGAGCTTTGCCACTGTAGATGACAAACTCACACGTTGTCATGGTTACCACAACACAGATGCCCCAGTTACGTCCAGTGCCATGAAGAGTGGCACATTCTCCATCACAGCAAAAGACACATCTTTCATAGCCTGAATGTTATCGTTAACGTTGCGTAAACGTATCTGACACTTATGGTGGTGAGAAGGTATACCAGAACCATATGTGAAACGCTTCAGATGGGTGCAGTAATACATTTTATGACTTCAGAAATGAAATCAGAGATGCTGTTCTGATAACGTAACTTTACTGATGCATTTTCAGGCATGGCTCTTTGGAGAGAACCAATCAGAAAGGCTCGCTGAATTGCGTCTTAAGTGCACATGAGCTGCATCGGGGGAAGGAATGAATGGAGGACTTGCTTACTGAATGAGTGAAAGCAACGTATGAGAAATGGTGTGCGCATTGAATTTTTGGTTTATGGGCTTCTGTCCTGTCTGTGAAATGCAGAAGGTCTCTCTGCAGACTGTAAATGTTTAATAATGTTGTTTCATACAGGGATACCTACACTCACACAAGACCTTCAAATATGATCAAAAGGCCTCTAGTTCTTTACTATTTAATGCTAACACAACATATTTTGCTTTAAATGTGTTTGAGTATAACATCACATACTTTGGTTCATCTCGCAATTTACTTCCAGTTCTTCTTGAGAGTTAGCTTGCATTTTGATTCCCAGCAGTTCACTGGTTCTCCTCGGTGCAAACTCACAATAGAGCAAATATATGTTTTCTGCACAAATCTGAAATCAATTGATACAGCAACGTGATTTTCTAAAGAATTCTGTTGGCCATCCAACATATTCAGCGTCAAAGCTAGGTTGCCATGGTGATAAGCACAGAAACCAAATCAGAGTCCTTGGAAGATGAGTGTTTTGTGTGTGTGTGTGTGTGTGTGTGTGTACATCTGTGGAAGCGCAGACATGGCGTATAAGTAATGGAATTAACTATTTGCTCTGCCCGTATCATCTATCAGTACTGTAGGTTTTCTAGGTTAAACTGTGACTCAGGCTGTAAACTTCTGACATAGAATCTACAGTACAAACATTTGGGTGAGTAAATAATAACCAATGGGTATTTTTTAATTATATATTAGTAAACATTAGGGCTGTCAGTCTCTTAAATTTTTTTAATCTAATTGACAGTGAAAATACCCACAAAAGATTATTTAAAGCTATTTTTGTGTTAAATGAGAAAGCATTAAGTAGACATTACAAATTGTAGCTTTAGAAAGAAATATTTCATTTGATTCAACATTAAATTTATTACACATAAACATTTAGGCTGCAACGGCCTAATGTAAACTATGGAACATAAAAGAAGATAATGTGAGAAACATCTCAGTATTTTTTGTTCATGCAATGAAAGTCATTGGTTACCAAAAACCGAACGGAGTCACCATCCATTCATTCAAAATGCCGATTCATTCAGGAATTAATTAAATGGCTCTCTTTATGAATAGGCCACTGGTTCACACGATTCCTTCAAAATGCGCATTCATTCAGAAACGAAACACCGCTGTGTTGCTTGGAGATGCGCACAAATTCTGCTGTGGCTTCAAAGGTAATATGTTCTCTGCAAAATTGTGCAAAAACACATAATATTGCATTTAAAATATAACACGATATCAACTTATTTTTCTGAACTGTTGTATAAAGTCACATTTAAGCTTGTGACAGATCGGGACAAAATCAGCACTCGTGTCATATTGCTCTTGCTGCCTGTCTGATATTGTGTGATATGTGATATATATAAATATGAGACAAAACAAATACAGGGCATTTTTTTCACCAATATCTTCAATTTTAGGGTAAAACTGCATTTATGGAGTTGTTGCCCTGCATCATATTTGTCAACAGTCAACTATATGAAATGTAAGATGATCTTTAATTGCATTTTTTTTTAAATTAATTAAGTTAACGTGTTAAACTGACAGCCCTAATAAACATATACAAAAAAATAACAGTGTCTATTTACACTAAGTGCAAATAGGCCACCTTGTTGGCAGAGGCCGTTTAAACTAACTGTGCCCACCAAACAACATGTGATTGGGCTAATCAATACTACAAAAGACAATCAATGAACATGGTAAACCATGTGCAGTTCTCTTTTCGACACGATCAACCCAGGTTTGAATCTGCCTATAGGCTCCCTTTTCAAATTTCATATACCGAAAAGGCATTTATTTTCAATAAAAATTAAGGAAATAATCAAAAAGTTAAAAAAATAAAGTATCAGTTAGTGTTGGGGTAGGTGTAGGGAGGCTTATTGTCCCAATAAGGCAGCATCCATTTATTAAGTTGAATTAAAACTATAATTTACACTCAATAGGTTATTAGTGCATACTGTTTTATAATGTACTACAATACTGAGGTGCAGATAATTGCCTCTATTTGCAAAAAGTAAATAGCAGAAAATCCTATTTATAGAATCTACAGCTATTTGCACTTAGTGTAAATAGCATCTATTGTTAAGATATTATGCTATTTTCACTAAGTGTAAATAGCATCTACATTGTAAAACACACACACACACACAACACAACTTAAAATAATTTGTTACCCTGCTGCCTTAAAATTTTATGTTCAGTCAACTCAAATAAGTTTAGTCAACTTGAAATTTTAAGTTGTACTAAGTCACAACTTAGATATTTGAGTTGACTACACAAATTGGTTTGTTGAACTTTACTTTGTTGGTTATCTGCATAAAAAATATTAGAACTTTCAGTTAGTTTACAAATGTAATAGAATTAAATCTAAAATATGCTAATTAATCAAATTAAACATGCCAAGTTCTATCATGAAACAGATGGCGCAGACTGATGGGTCGTTAATGCAAACTGATGATATTCACAGCATTAAACTAACTGGCACAAGCTGATTGGTTCATGTTGCATATGCAGCCAATGAGCTTGCTGTTTTCCATTTAAATGGTTTGCATTCACTAGAGCAGTTCTCAGCGCGCTTTCAGAGTTCCTCTGAAACCCTCCACCTCCCCAGCTCCACCTGTATAGATCTGCTACGGGTTATTTATATATAGCAGTATGTCTTAAATACTCACAGCACCATATCAGCGTATGCATTGGCAGTAACAAGATCCCGTACTTGCTTTGCAGAAGCAGCAGCAGCAATAATCTACAACAACAGCTATAAACAACAGCAGCAGCAATTCAGCAGTGTAGCAATCTATTCCGCCAAGACTAAATACATTAACATTAACAACGAGAGTTGTCACGATAGAAATGTATTAATATTGGCTGAAAAATACCCATAATGAAGATAATTCAAAAACAAGCTAACTTAGCATGGTAGCTCTGTTAACAGTTATTGAGCAAACAGATTTCCCAGCATCTGTTCATGTACGTAGCCAGCTATGTATTATGCTGGATATGCACAATAGCAAGAAATACAAATTGATTAATTTCAAATGTCGAGTCTTGCTGTCTGTTATTTGTTTTGCTGTGTCTCATTTGTTTGCTTGTCTCAGCATGCAGTTTGACATTAGATAGATAAGCAGCAGATTGCTGAAAACATTACAGAATAAAAAAAGAGAAAGAACGGTACTGCATCAATAAGCACAACGTTTGTGAAATTGTTCAAAACATAACTGAAGGGCTTTTTAAAGCCCACCTTCTACCTTTAAAACTGTTATTTAAATGAATATTATTCTCTCATTGAAATATTTGGAGGCAGACTGACCTTTAGTAAGATGGCAGCTAAAAACATTTTTGCATAATTGTAATTTAAGGCATAAGTTTGACCTTTGCCTTCATCTTCGCACAACGCTTGGAAAGATCATATATCACCGCCTGCTCTTTTTCTCTCCCTCTCTTTGTCGCACACAAAACAATGACTGGATTCACTAAAAATAGCCTTGTTAGTGTATTCTTTTCATCCCAAATGCATTCTGGAAGCCTCCGCTCTGTTGACAAACTGACAAAATAATAGATGCATGTATATTATAACAAACAAATCCCACCACAATGACAAGCATACGTCCTGTAAACATGGATAGCAATCCAAATTTATTGACAACAGAGCACAATAAAGCGGTGCGAAATGAGCTCTGCACAATAAAGCTGATTCATGGGTGATAAACAATAAACTAAGCACCACCAACAACGGCCTTGAGGTAAAGTATGAATGCCTAAGAGCGACGTTAAGTCATCACACCCACCCTTATCAAAAGAGTGAATGCACCTTTGTGGGCTGAATTGGGAGGGGGAAAAAAAACACAGAGGATCTACAATATACCGGATCCCTTGGTCTGTTGTATTGGAGGTTGCAAAGGTAAATCAAGTTGCATTAATAATAAAGATTCACGTAGATTTTCACAGCTGCTAGTAAGCAGCCCTCTGAAGTAAGAGTAAAGGGTTTCTATGACTACCTCTGTCAAGAAGAAATAGAAAAGTGCAGCCGTCTCCTGTGCTTATCTCAGGTGTATTGTGCACAGCTCTACAATATACTAGTTTTGAGCAAAAAAATCAAGAGCCCGGGGCACAAAAAGTCTACTCAAGAGATTTTATGAATTTAGAAAAAATGGAGACAGCCAGGTAGAAAAGATGGAGAGACATTGTCAATGACACTTTTGTCTTAGTATTTAATTTTTTGGAGTATGTGCAGCAAAACAGAGAAGACAAAAGAAAAAGGCGGTTACAAGGAGATTCTGTAGAACAAATAAAACACTTACTATTTTCCTTTTGTGCAACCAGGGAACAGCATCAGTGTCCATTCAAATGTAGCAGTGAATTCTGGAAAAAAAGCAACATATACATCTTATTTTACATTTATATTTTATAATATTACAGCGGAGATAAAAAACAACAACTCTGATCAAAATTAGTGAACACTTATAGATACCTTCAAGTTGCTGGTGTTAATCTGGCACCTGGTGCTAATTTCTTTAATTATATGACAAACCCTATTTCACTGGCAGTATTTTCATTGAGAATGCAAGATCGCAGGCTGCTCTAAGGTGACTGAAACCCTGCAGCAGGAGGTTGTCCAGATGAAAGCCAAAGGGACGACCCTTTCAGCCACTGCAAGAGAAGTTGGTCATTCCAAATCTGTGATTTCTCAAATATTGCAGGTTTACAATGACACTAATTCATTCAAGTCCCCCAAAAAGGCTGGTTGCCCACATAAGACAAATGCATAAGAAGACAGGACAATGCAGAGACTCTCAATAGGGAATCGGTTGAACACTGCAGCTGGAATTGCTTGCCAGTTCAGTGCTGAACAGAGTCAGATGAGAGTAGGTTTTTGAAACATGTAGCTCTCAGGCCGCTGAACACTGTGAATTAGAAAAACGAAGAGGAGTGAAACTGTAAAATGAGCAATGCGACATTCAAATACACAGGGAACACAACCATTGCATAATCAATTTGGAAAAAAAAAATCAGTTGATCAAAGCCTTTGGTGCACATTTTTCATTAGGTGTATCTGCTAACTGGCAGATTACTGGTGTATAGTTTGTGGACGTCAGCAACCTCATAGTACATTTGCTAAAATGTAAATATGCATAGCAGAGCATGTCAATATGTAGGGTTATACATTATAGATGAAATGAGCTGATGCATATTTTATATGCAGGCGTGTGAATTGAGCTGCACAAGCAATACGAGGCAAGTGAAGAGCTGGTTGTGTTGCCACTCGTCAAACCCAAAGGTCAGCAGACATTTCTGTCAGTATGATGACAGAATGAATTTTCAAATTTTAAAGGGGTCATACCACAGCAATGTGTACTGTGGTTTTTTTATCACGATATATCACTAAAGGAATAGCTAACCAAAAAAATGAACATTTGCTGAGATATTAGTCATCCTCAGGCCATCCAATATGTAGATGAGTTTGTTTTTTATCAGAACAGATTTGGAGAAATTCATTACATCACTTGCTCACTAAAGGATATTCTGCAGCGAATGGGTGCCGTCAGAATGAGAGTCCAAACAGCTGACGAAATCATCACAATAATCCACAAGTAATCTACACAACAATCTATTATTTAATGTCTTCTGAAGTGAAAAGCTGTTTCATAATTAACTTCATCAATAAAATGTTTTTAACTATAATACGGCTTTCTTCAGTGAAAATCTTGCCTTGTCTGAATCAGGAGAGAAATATGCATAGATCTAGCACTGTTTACAATGCAAACAGTACAAAACACTTCTAAAGAAGTATAGGCAATGGACTTTTCAAGAAATAATTTTTATTCACACAAACTTGTATTTTGGCCAGCGGCGATAATAAGTTAAAACATCTTAATGATGGACTTGTTTCTTACAAACATACAGCCTTTCACTTCACGAGACAGTTAATGATATAATGGAGTGGTGTGGATTACTTGTGGATGTTTTTATCAGCTGTTTGGACTCTCATTCTGACGGCACCCATTCACTGCAGAGGATCCATCAGTGCGCAAGCGATGTAATGTTACATTTATAAAAATCTTTTTTGATGAAGAAACAAACTAATATACACATTGGATGACCTGTAACGAAGTAAATTTTCATTTCTGGGTGAACTATTTTCTCCTAAGTATGAATTAAAAGTCTGTTCATTAGCAGCCATCTTGGTAAGCTATTTTCTGTGTGGGTAAAAAGTATACAGATACAACTCCTGTCTATGTGAATGGGAAATGACAAAAAAAAAAACTGTCAAAGCAAGATTATGCTTTGATAATTTTTCAAATAAGCAATAAAATCTGACAACAATAGTATCATATCTAGTTCTTCATCAGCTCAATATCTGAAAAAAGAGTTTAGAAACAGTGTTTTTATAGCATATCAGGCCCTTTTATTGCAAAAGATGAAGAAAAAATGTATTTCTGATTATATGAGCCCTTTAAACCAATTCTGGCATAATACAGCTGAAATAAAGTAGCTGCAATTAAGAAATTGAAAGAAAATGGCTTGAAAATGTTGGTGAAATAATTATTTAGCAAAACTATTTGGACCCCCTGGACTAGTATGGACCACCTGTAGAGTTCACTTCATATCAAGTGGTAACAGCTGAAATAACATAAACCAATAGGTTTATTTCAAACGTTCCCTTTGTGCATACTTCATCATGTTTAGTGCTTTCAAGTTAAATAAAGTTTACTCCTACATAGAACTAAGCTACATAGAAGTACATAACCACATATGTGACCCTGGACCACAAAACCAGTCATAAGTAGCACGGGTATATACGCAGAAATGCCCAACAAAACATTGTATGGGTCAAAATTATCGAATTTTCTTTTATGCCAAAAATCATTAGGATAATAAGTAAAGATCATATTCCATTAAGATATTTTGTAAATTTCCTACTGTAAATACATCAATACTTAATTTTTGATTAGAATATGCATTGCTAAAAACTTAATTTGGACACCTTTAGAGAATATTTTCTCAATATTTAGATTTTTTTTGCACCCTCAGATTCCAGATTTTCAAATAGTTGTATCTCGGCCAAATACTGTCAACCGTACACCAATGGAAAGCTTATGTTTTCAGCTTTCAGAAGATGTATAAATCTCAGTTTTCGAAAAACTGACACTTGTGACTGGTTTTGTTGTCCAGCGTCACATACAAGCAAAATAGCATAATTTAAAGATAGCATTTCCATCAAAATCAGTTATATATTCATTATTTGATTGAACACTTAATGTTTACTTACATATTCCTCTGCTGTAACCGTTATTACAAGCTCAGTTATTCAAGCTCCACCAACAACAGACTGCCACAATTTACTACTATTTGAAAGAAACAGTTCTTTGCAATATGCTAAAGTGAAAATCATTTTCTTATTTTGAAAGTGAGAGGTGAAACATTAACACCGGTAATATTTCAAAAACAAATCAAAGTGCTGATTAAGAAAGGTTTGACCCAAAGACCTCATACTTTCTTTCATAACAGAACATTCCGTTGCTCTCAGTATGATCTGCAGAGATCCAAACGGCTTACCTTAACAATCACTCCAATGCCTCATGTGGCCTTGGGTCTGTGGAAAAAAAAAAATGCTTTTCATAGCATGGTAACCATTTTTCAATTAATTCCCATCCACAGACACATTCAACCCAACAGCATTCATGTGAATAGCAATCTGTACCCTTTGTGACCTGAGAGAGACTTTACATAATCTCTCTAGATGTTTTGCGACAATGCAGAGGAGCAGAGGAAGGAGGATGGAAGAATGCACTGCAGTCCTGTTTGCTGGAAACACACAGGCTCAAGGCTGAACTTCAAACTGAATACAGAAAACAAGATGTTAGGGTAAAGCAGCACGAATGCACAAAATCGTGACTTTTGGGTTCATTGTAAAGCTTGTATAGCCAAGATACATATATACTGTACTAAAACATATAGCAAAATGGAAGGCATTAAAGTCAACAAAAAAACAATAAAGGCATATATACATATACATATATATATATATGTATATAGAGTTATATTTTTGCTTTTCATTCTGCCTTTACTGGTTATATGTATATAAATCATGCCCTCTAAACAGAAAATGATTCTTTAATAAAGATAAAACATTTTCTAGTGGCTCTGCTTTTTTTTGTGTGTGTAGAACAATTTGGCAAAGTACAAACACACAGTACTGATAAGCTTCAAAGTTGCTGAGGAAGAACACAGTGTCCAATAGATCACAGGTGTCTACCGTAGCTCTGACGTCTGAAACATCCTCACCATCCTGAGCACACACACACAAAAAAAAAACTTAAAAAAATACTCTAGTTTTGAGAAGCATTGAAAACAATCCACAAATAGAGCACAATGGTAGAAAGACGGTTAGCTCAGTGGTCAGATTTTTAGTTATATTTTCATAGGATCTGAATTTACACGGCATATTTCCTGTCAATGTTTTGATTTTACTAGAGAAGCCATTCGTTTAGACAATAAACAGATGACAGATAACCTAATAAATTAATTCTGCACTCTTAAATTACACATTTAATGTTCATCTTAATCCTACCATTGCATACTGTCTGCAATAGCAGAATTTTTCAGGTTTTAGACAGATATGTATAAACAACGACCGACAACACCTTAACAATCAATGAGGAATCATGAAAGGACAAGAGCAAGAAATTAAACTTCAAAATAAAAGTGCACCAACTGATAGGGTTGCCAGGTTTTCAGAACAAGACCTGCCCAATGGCTACTCAAAACTATTTCAATCATGTTTTGGTTGGGGTCGCCTGGTAAAAATTGTGTTCTAACGAGTAAAATTAGCGTTTTAGACAAGATTGCCCTGGTAAAATTTGAATTTCAGGAGATAAATATCATGTTACTGGGGTCGGTTAAACCTGTGGAAACAGTGTTAAAGTAGCCCAACTTGGCAACACTGCCAACTAAAGAAACAAAGACTACTAAAACACACCTGTGCAAAACTAAGTTAAGCTGGCAAGTGGTTACAGTGCTTACGTCATACTGCACAGTCCCCACCCATGACCACTTAAGGACTGTCCCGTATTAGCATATTCCTGCCCTCAGTTGTACGCTGTCCGCCATTTTCTCTGCACTCGAGCAGCTGTAGTGACAACGTCTCATAAACAAGCAGGTGTTTTGTAGTTTTAATGTAAATTTTCTCCCGACATCAGAGCCACTGAGGACGCAGTGGATTAGTTTTGTTTTTGATGGTAACGAGCCACCAAATACACAACAAAACAGAGGAGAGGGGTGGAGTAAGCAGTAGCTCATTAGCATTTAAAGAGACATGCGCTAAAACGGTTTGCTGTTTTTGACAAGGTAAAAAGTGTTGTTTTACACTACCATTGAGGAATTTTAACTTAAAGGAGAAGTTCACTTCCAGAACAAAAATTGACAGATAATGTACTCACCCCTTGGCATCCAAGATGTTCATGTCTTTCTTTCTTCAGTCGTAAAGAAGTTATGTTTTTTTAAGAAAACATTTCAGGATTTTTTTTCCACATAGTGGATTTATATGGTTCCCACAAGTTTGAACTTCCAAAATGTAGTTTAAATGCGGCTTCAAATAATCCCAAATGCGGTTATAAATGATCTCAGCAATTTTCATAAAAATACTTTTTAATGTCAAAGGCTCGTCTTGTCTCGCTCTGCCTGTACTGTTTTTTTCCGGTTCATGACAGTTAGGGTATGTCAAAAAATTCCCATCTCATGTTCTCCCTCAACTTCAAAATCGTCCTATATCGCTGTTTTACCTTTTTTGTTAAGAGTGTTTGATCTTCTTTGCATGTTCACTTTGCAAAGACTGGGTCGGTACTTTTGCAGCGATATAGGATGATTTTGAAACGATATTTGAAGTTGAGGGAGAAAATACGTTTGGAGTTTTTCGACACACATAGACACAGAGTTCAGGGAGAGCAAGACAAGATGAGCATTTGAAATTAAAGTATTTAAATTGTATTTTTTTTAAATGAAAATAACTGATCGTTTCACTACACTCTTAAAAATAGAAGTGCTTTAAAAGGTTCTTCAAAGCGATGCCATAGAAGAACCATTTTTGGTTCCACAAGGAACCATTCAGTCAAAGGTTCTTTAAAGAACCATCTCTTTCTTACCTTTTTATAATCTG
>JAHKKF010482735.1:0-14867 GCA_019740295.1 Labeo calbasu | reverse complement strand
CATCTAGTTTTGGTTTTGGGTTTGTTTTTTGTAAGTTTCGTCTCATGTTTTTTGTTTTGTTTTGTTGGCTTTGCATCTAGTTTTGGTTTTGGGTTTTGGTTTTTGTAGGTTTCGTCTCATGTTTTTTTGTTTTGTTTTGTTTGCTTTGCATCTAGTTTTGGTTTTGGGTTTGGTTTTTTGTAGGTTTAGTCTCATGTTTTTGTTTTGTTTTGTTTGCTTTTGCTTTCCTTCTTGTTTTGCTTTTGGGTTTTGTTTTGTTTTTTTGTAGGTTTTGTCTCATGTTTTTGTTTTGTTTTGCTTTGCTTTGTTTTCTTAGATTTGTTTTGATGGCTTTGCTTTGTTTTGCTTCTTGTTTTGTTTTTAGGTTTAGTTTTTTGTACGTTTTGTCTCATGTGTTTTATGTTTTGTTTGGTTTTCTGCTTTGTTTATTGGTCGTATCTTGTTTTGCTTCTGCCACCATGTGAGGAATTCCACTGGTTTCACCTCAGTTTAAACATATTTGTGTGGCACCTCCGATTCCTACATTTAGACATTTGACAGATGCTTTTATCCAAACTTATAATCCAATCTGTATATTAATGCAGTCCCTGGCAGTCAACCCCATAACCTTGGTGTTGCTAGAGTCATGCTCTACTTTTTCAGCTACATTTGTGTAGATATTTCATGTTTTATCTGGCTGGTAGCTTTTCTGTGCATTTTTAGGCACGGTTCATGATTACTGAGTCTGGAGTGCATGAATGTGGGGATCTGAGACTCTATTTCAGGGCTTAAAGTTAAGACTGTTAATCTGCTCTGTGTCTCTGGTCTAAATCTAGAGGCTACCATCGTGTGGCACTGGCACACAGAGAATCCAGGAACATATTGAATTACAGTTTACCCAAAATAGTGGGGGATGTATGTGTGTACGCTCACATGCCCCACCAGAATTTGACAAGAGCCCCCTTAAGATAGATTATGCCACTGAACAGGACATGTCAAAAGAGCCATGCCTGTATGCGAAACGAAGCAGACGGCAACAGGTAGATCTGTTTGGGTGCATGTGTGTGCAGGTGCATGTGACTGTAAACGTATGTGCAGGTGTGTGCATTTTGGTATGTATCTGGGTTCCTGCCACTCCTTTACCAGCACAATTGCATTGGTAGGTCTTTGTTTTCAGCATGTATATACATGGCACAGTTTGCAGTGAATTTGCATTTAGATTTATTGTATGGTTTTGTTATAACATTTTAGCTTAATTCTTGACTCATAAGGTAGGCAGTTAAGATCTCATTTAGGTTACAGGATTAAAAGCTTCATGCTAATTCATCACACTGTGAAATGCTAAATGTGAATGTCAGTAGTCTGTATGCAGGGCTTTGATGTCATACAGTATCTACACCAGTAGTACTGACCACAGGTGTGGGCATGTGTTGTAAACCAGAAACATTTGTCATGAGTCAGATTTTCTTTGATAGTGCAAACAAAATAACGCTGACACAATTTGAGGTGTGGAAATGCCAGGACAGGGTTTTTGTTCAAATGAACACAGTAGTCTTTAATTCTCCATGAACCAAATCGTCATGCTGTCTGTCTCTAAATGTATTTTTAGATAAAAGAAATGTATTTTCAGCACTTGACTCATACATGCACTTTGCCTTTTGTTTTTGACAAAAAAACTAAAATTATTGTTACGTTTAGAAATAGTTTAGACTGAATCATTTGTACTTTCGTTGGTGAATCATTTTTGTTTTCCTCGCTTTAGGAAGCTGTAAAATTTCATTCATCTGCCTTTCAAGAATTACCAAAGAAAAACATAGCGAACATTCCTTCATCTTAATGTTTCCTGTAGGTGTGTCTGTCGAGTCTTTCACAGGTCCGCTTGTCTGTCATCACAGTTTTTGTGACTTCAGTCATGGGCAATTAAGAATAAATGCCATTTGTAACTGATTCTGTTCCAACAGACATGATAATGTGAAATTACACACTATCATTCAAGTTTGGGATCGAATTTTTTTTTTCTTTCGATTTCAGATAAGTAGTTTCTATTCATCAAAACATACTAAGGAGCTTTTTTCAATAATAGGAATGTTTCTTAAGCAGCAAATCAACATATTAGAATGATTTATGAACACTGCAGTAATGATGTTGAAAATTCAGCTTTGCCATCATCAATTTATCAGAAATAAATAGCATAAAACATATTAAAATTAAAAATATATATATTTTAAATCGTAAAAATATTTCACAGTATTACTATATTTTTGATAAAATAAATGCAGCCTTGATGAGTATCAGAGACGACTAAAAAATTTTAATCAAACCGCCTCCAAACTTTTGAGCAGTAGCGTATCCAAAAATATCAGAATTTTCTCTGTCATGTATAAATTATGAGAGTTACACAGTTACAGTGTGTTTACTTACAGGCTGTAATGATCTAAGGGAACATGTGATTTACTCCCATCTCCAACAGTCCATTAATTCAGTTATTAGCAACTTCATGATGGTTTGATATCTGTTTTTTTTTTTTAGCTCAGTTCACCCATGAATGCAGTCAACAGTTCAGAGGACATTAAACCCCCTCTGGGTCTGAACGGGGTGATGAAGGTCCCAGCGCAGCCCACAGGCACATCCCTCTCCCTCACTAAACACATCTGTGCCATTTGCGGAGACCGTTCATCAGGTGACACACACACACACAGGAAAACACACTTAGATGATTCAAAACTGCAATAATTGACTACGTAATTTGTATCTGTTACTACACAATGAAATAGCTATTATCACAGTATGAGCAGCACATTTATATTGATAAATAAATAATGAGAAATATTTGTTATTTCCCATCTACTTAGCAAATGAATAAAAATGCACATAAAATATTAATTTGATTGAAAAGAGTTTTTATTATTTTATTATGCACTGATTGACATAAGAGACTAGCATGGCTAGTTGCCAGGAACAACATATTTTAATAGTCATCATACAATATTGTATAAGCAAAGAATGCTCAAACTGACCAATCAGAATCATGTACTCCAGAGAGCTGTTTAATAATCTAATTTATTGTATGTGTTAAACTGCAGTCATGAAATTGGTCTATATATTCTGTCTTTCAAAGTAGTGTGTGGCAAAAACAGATGTGGTGCTGTAAATGCCAATTAAAGATAATCCTGCTGGGAAGAATACTAAAGCGTGTGTCTGCTGGCAGGTAAACACTACGGGGTGTACAGCTGTGAGGGCTGTAAGGGCTTCTTCAAGAGAACGGTGAGAAAGGATTTGACGTACACTTGCCGAGACAACAAGGACTGTATAATTGACAAACGCCAACGCAACCGCTGCCAGTACTGCCGCTATCAGAAGTGCTTAGCCATGGGAATGAAGAGAGAAGGTGCGTTGCTTCTTTCTTTCAGTGACTGAGTACATTTACATGCACATGACAATTCCAAATAATATCAGAATTTAGCCATATTCTGATTATAGATCGGTCATAAACTGAATATTATTCCTTATTCTGAATATCTAATGTTCATTTTTATCTACTTATGTCCAAATGAAAGTAATTATGAATGAGACAAAGGCAGTTTTGAGGCTTAACAATTTTGGGAGCGGCAGATTCGTTTTAAAACTTTAAAAGAAATAAACATTCATCAGTTCACAGTACAGATGGTTGAAAGCACTAATGACCTACCATTTGAAGTTCACTGTGTGCTGTTGTCAAGAAAATGAAGGCGAGTGATTAATGTGTTGATTAAATTACACATTTTCTAGAATCATCTAAAAGTCATTTTATTTAATGGCAAGAGCTTGTATTTCCACCAGAGAATACTGGGAAAGGAATGCACATGTATTTATTCAGAATATATTCAGAATATTACATGTATGAGAATATTCCAGTAGTTTGGAAGAAGTTATTTATTTATTTATTTATTTATGTATGTATTTTTTGTATTTATGCATCTTGTAAATATTATCAATGTTTATATTACTGAATATGATGAAATTATAACATTTACAT
This sequence comes from Labeo calbasu, assembly GCA_019740295.1. NCBI lineage: Eukaryota > Metazoa > Chordata > Actinopteri > Cypriniformes > Cyprinidae > Labeo > Labeo calbasu. The sequence continues at coordinate 10,873 of JAHKKF010482735.1, read as the reverse complement.
GCATTTATTTAGCAGACGCTTTTATCCAAAGCAGCATACAAACGGGGAATACAATAAGTTATTTATCATAAGGATGATAAAAAAGTTTTGATTTTCATATTTACACTATCCCTCATGTTCTGTTTTTAAGATTGGGGTCCCTGTCAATAGCTATGTTTCCATTACCATGTTTTTAATGCGCATTTCGAAGTATCATATCAGAAACAAGTGATGGAAATACCTAATTTATAAAAACAATTCCTTAGTTGGCAAAAATGTTTTTAAGCTAGCTTTATGGCTTGCAAAAAAGAGTTAATCCAAATAATGGGAGATGGAAACAATTTGCAGAATAAATTCTGATGTATATTATATATTAAAGGGGTCATATCAACTTAATGAAAAGTCTGTAATATACTTTGGTTAAAAATTCTCAATGGTAGTGTAAAACAACACCCTTTTTACCTGGTCAAAATCATCTCTGTAAAAATCATCCTATTCTGATGGATTGTTCCTTTAAATGCAAATGAGCTGTGCTCGCCCGTCCCTCAACATGTAAAGTGAACTTTGCATCCGATGACGCCTTTAAGCCCACGTAACTAATCGGCTGTTTCTGCTGATGGTGTTTTTCGTTTTTTATTTATTTATTTGGGGTTACTACAACCCCAGTTCCAGAAAAGTTGGGACGTTTTGTGAAATGCCATAAAATCAAGAATACTGACATTTCTCTGGATTCCCTGAATCTTTTCACAATATTATGTATTGGTAGGTGATGAAAGACCTAAATTCTTTGTGAATTTCTATTAAGATTTTTTTTTATTTGCTTGGCAATTTTGTCATTAAAATTTGACACAAAGTGATGATCCAACTTTGCTTGCAAAGACTGAAATGCTCCTTTTATACTCAAACATGATATCATCACCTATTTCCATTTCACCTGCTTACCGTAAACTATTTCAAAACAGTTTAATTTGGATATTCTATACCCTTTTCACTTTTATTTTGCCTCTGTCCCAACGTTTTTGGGGTGTGTTGCAGCCATGAAAATCAAAATTTGGTTATATTTACAAACTTAAATTAAAGTTGACCACTGAAACATTGGAAATGGAGATGTCAATTAAATAAAGGTTAAAGAGAATGAACAGCTAACATATTCTTGATTTTATGGCATTTCATAAAACGTCTCAACTTTTCTGAAATCGGGTTGTAGGTTTCCAATACCACCGTCATCACTCGATGGAAATTTTGCTTCTTTTTTTTTTTGAGAACTTTGAAAAGATTTGCCTTACGTTTAAATGGAAACCCAGCTAATGATGCATGTGTGCATCAAATATTAAACTTGTTTACTGTCCCTTCAAACTTTTTAATATGCTCTTCTGGCCTGGTTAAAGAAAATATTGAAGCTTTATCCTTCTGTTTAACCACAAAGTGGGCATGCAATAGTCAGAAATATGGCTATGACTAAATATGATATTCATTCTAGTAATATTGTTTTGGTCCAGGGCACCACAATAAAATAGAAAAATACAATAAAAGAAAGCACAGTAAACAATCAGCAGCACTGTGTACACCAGTAAAACAAATTAAGCATGTGGAAATTGATTGCATCTATTAATTGTTTTACATCTAACATCAGTTGCGTTGTGACATTTTTCGTGGAGGACAGTTGTTATCAAGTGTTATATTTTGCACTATCAATTCAGTTTATACTTTGTTCCCAAAAGAGTAGAAAAGGCCATGAAGAGTAAACCTGATACAAATATTTTTCAAGCTATTAAAATGGTCTAGCGCTTAAGGTTGGACCCCCTATACTGAGGCCTCTGAAAGAGGTAACCTGACACACTTCTCCCCCACGAGTCACTCTCTCTGTCTTTCTGTTTCTGAAGACAATAAAGCTAAAATAATTTCCTTGTGCCTCTCTCCTCACCTCGCGGTGACTCCTGGAGTAAAGCTTTATCCTTCAGCTGACCTCCACGGCTCCTACTCAAGAATTCCCCTCATGATCTGCTAGCGGTTTCTGTCGAACAGAAAGAGAGTCATAAAACAGGGCTTTTTACAGACAGAAGGGAAAGCTGAAATGTTCCACAGCCTGACGGCGAGGCAGACGGGGCTCATTTCCACCAGTTTCAGACCACAGTAGACCGACTGTGTGGTTTAGACCCTCTGAACCAGCCAAACAAGCGTATATTCTGTATACACAGCGTACGCAAATTCACGCACACACACCAATACGTTGTCAACCTGCATAACCAATCATTTGAGCGAGGGACGGTTTTATGGCCCATGACTTTGTCCGTAGAATGAATAGAAGCACAGAATCATGTTTTCACTGGATCGCGCCCAAATAAAATATACATATTTTAAAGAGCCCAATACATATTTCTAATAACGTCGCTACAAACGTAGGCTGACCTCTTCAACTTTCAGCCCTCTGAAGTCAGTGAATAATGGTCTGGATGCATACGCAGCTCGATGAAAAACAGTTTTTGTGGAAATGTGTAGATTAAGAGCAAACCAAAAGCAGCTGCGTGTTATTGTGTGCAAGGTCACGGTTTTGTTTGTGTATGTTACTGTACACATCGCACATGCGAGCCGTTCTAATTTTGTTCCCGCACGTGTGCAGCCGTTCAGGAGGAGCGGCAGCGGGCGAAGGAGCGGAGCGAGGGTGAATTCGGCAGCTGTGCCAACGAGGACATGCCCGTGGAGAAGATTCTGGAAGCCGAACTGGCAGTGGAACCAAAGACGGAGACCTACGTGGAGGCCAACCTGAGTGCGCCTGCCAATTCTGTAAGCCAATCTCTCCATCTAAATCACACTCAGTGACATTCAACTTATGGAGAACATTTGGCTCATCTGAAATGTGCCGTTTCAGAGTTGCACTTCACAATTGCTCCTCAGTGAACTGACTGGCTTGATCATTTTCTGAATGTCAGGACTAGAGAAAGGTTCCAACCTGCCTGCAGATATACAAAAAGCTGTCCAAGTAAGAGCCGATGCAGATTCGAGTGTTCCGTTTGTGAATAAGAAGGGCTATTTTTACGTTCCCACTCCCACTGGATGGATTCGGCTACATAGCAATGCACTTTGGCATTGAAGGCCTCCATACAGACCCCTGGAGAGGGGACATACTGCAGAAGAAGCACATTGTCATGTCACTAGATAAGAGCCTCAGCCATTAAGCATGTCAGTTAGACACACGGAGGCTAGCGCTGTGTGTATATTTATGCCTTGTGCACATTTGTCCTCTGTTTTGTGCAGCTGTAAGCTCTAAATCAGCTAGAGGTCAGGGAGAAAGAGGCATATGCTTTGTCTTCCCTACTTTGTATTTTCAGATTGTTTGTTTCCCCCACAGTTGTTTTTTAATGGCTGTTTGTGCGTTTGTCCTTGAGCCCTGGGGAAGGTCCTCTTACTGTACATGAATAGGGCTCTAATGAAGTTGAGTTCCTTTTGGGTTGATTGGAAAACTGTTAAGATGTGATGATCTGAACTGAAAGCTGTGTAGATTAGAAGACTTTTAAGACAGATGGATATCTCTTTGTTATGATATTTTAGTCTGTGGGTGATATGAACTCATGGATACACTTGATAAAATGGATAGGGAAGGGATATCGTTTAAAGGGATAGTTTACACGAAAATCTAAATTCTGTCATTTACTCACCCTCATGTTGTTCCAAGCCTGTATGGCTTTCTTCTTTCAGCTGAACAGAAAATAAATATATACTGAAGAATGTTGGTAACCAAACAGTTGATGGTAGCCATTGACTTCCAAGGGTCATTCTATAATTAAAGGTACATTTAGAATTTGACAATGTGAAGAAAAAAGTTTCCTTCTTCCCAAAAACTCAAACATGACCTTACATAAAAAGGTGATCTGTAGGAATATGTGCGTAAAATACCATCTATGTTTGCTACTGTCCACCATGTTGCCTGTACTGGGTAACACAGTTGACAGGTAACTTGGTTGACATTTTTAGTGTTTTGGGCCTATATTCAACATGGAAGCCTAGAACTACTAGAAATATGTTTTTATAAACAAAACACAAGTTTTAATTAAATTGTCTTGTTATTTGCAGCAATAATACTTGTTAACACTGTTGACAGTCAATTAATCCACTTTAGACACAGGTTTGCTAGTTTAACCAATATTAGGGGAAAGAGAGAGAACATAACTACTGTTTCATCCATGTGCTTCTAGCGGAAATATCATCATACTGTGCAAATTATGCGAGAATGGGACAAACCATTGGGGGTGGGGGGTTTTCTAGTGGGTAACTTAGTTGACAATGTTTTTTCGGACACAGATAAAACAAGTTATATCACAATAAACATTTATTATTTTTGAAGTGCATACCCAAATGTCTTGATAACCTAATCTAACTGAAGGCAAAACTATGAAATTAATTTATATTTGAGGTAATTTTCATGCAGAGTAGAATGAGCAACTTTACAAAATCGAAAAAAGCTAAATACCAGGGTTGTATGTGATGTGGACATCTATATAAAATATATTATAAATATACTTCACAAACATGAGATGTACCCACAATTATAGAATGACCCCCATATTTTTCCAATACTATGGAATTTAATGGCTGCTGTCAACTATGCTCAACAAAAGAAAGAAATTCTTACATTTGAAACAACATGAAGTTGATTAAATAATGACAGAATTTTCATTTTGGGGTGAACTATCATCAGACTATCCACATTTAATATTTGCATTAAATGTGCACTATTTAAAAAAACACATTTAAAATAAATGAAATTAAAAAGAAGTGCTGTTTTTGTCATAATCGCAAATTAAATGTTTTACTTTAAAGTACATTTTAATCATTTTGTTATAATTACTTCATTATAATTTTAACTGTAAGGTATTTAAAGTTAGTTCATTTTAAATATACTACATTACAACTTTATCTTTACAAATAATGTAATTACAAATATATTTAAATATATAACATACACATTTCAGTGAAGAATTACATTTTAGTTTACCTTAAATGCTTGTCTGTACACTTGAAAGTAGACTTTAACCATATTTATAAGACAATAAGTAATTTTAAATTACATGTAGATGTGTTTAAAGGAACAGTTCGCCCAAAATGAAAATTCTGTCATTAATTACTCACCCTCATGTGGTTCCAAACCCGTAAGACCTTAGTTCATCTTCAGAACACAAATTAAGAAATTTTGGATGAAATCCAAGTGCTTTCTGACCCTGCATCATTGAATAAAGTTGTTATTTTTGTTTTCTTTTGCACACAAAAAGTATTCTCGGTTAGGGAGTCGGCCTTGTAACCGAAAGGTTGCAGGTTCGAGTCCCAGGTCCAGCAGGGATTGAGGGTGGGGGGAGTGAATAAGCAGCACTCTCTCCACCCTCAATACCACGACTGAGGTGAGTCCCTTGAGCAAGTATGGGTCACCATACTTGGCCACACATCACGTCCTTCCCTTTCCTTTCCTTTCCTTTTCCTTCCTTTTTCATAACATTACAGTTGAACCACTGATGTCGCATGGACTATTTTATCGATGTCTTTACTACCTACTTTCTGGGCCGTAAAGCGTGTCAGATGCATTGCATCCTATGCAGGGTCAGAAAACAAAGGTCTTACAGATTTGGAATAACATGAGGGTGAGTAATTAATGACAGAATTTTCATTTTTGGGTGAACTATCTGTTTAACTCCTACTTAAATAGATCAAAGAGTAATCAAAATTTCAGTGATTGCATTAATATAATTTTAAATTATAATACATTTTCAATAATTGCTGTTCCAAAAACACACTTAAGTATATTGTTTTAAAGTATATTATTTCTGTTATACATGCTGTTTGTAAAAGAATGTTAGAGTCTACTTTTTCACAAGGGTATGTGACCACTAAAACGAAAAAGCTTTTCACTTTGGGTGGATGATGATGATGATGATGATGATGATGATGATGATGTTTCAGTGATGTGATTTCGGGATCCTACTGGGACCGAATTTGCTCCATGACAACAGCAGAACATGCACAGACTGCTGTGACATGCCAGGCTGCTGGTTCATGAATGCTTGCTCTGATTGATTCTGGGTTGGAGAGTTTGGGTTACTCAAGCAGAAGGAAAGGCTTTTAGAGAGCAAGAGTTAAACCGAAAATAAAAATATTCCATTGGGGGCAAATGACAGGAATGATTTCCACAAGACTTGCCACAAGATATCTGCTCATTTTCCACTCACATCACTGAGTTTGACAGCCGAGTTTCTCTTGGTGATATCTATGCTGAATGCAAATAACATAAAGTAACATGTCACACGGTGAAGTCAATAATACAACTCAAAACCAAAGTTTGCAAAAACATATAGTCTTTATTCCAGTATGTTTGTGTAGAAATACACTACTGTTTAAAAGTTTGTTGTTGGTAAATTGTTAGAATTTTTTTGAAAGATGCTCACCAAGCCTGCATTTATTTGATCAAAAATACAGTAAAAACCGCAATATTGTAAAATATTGTTACAATTCAAAATAGCTATTTTCTATTGAAATGTATATTTTTAAAATGTAATTTATTCCTGTGATGGAAAAGCTGAATCTTCAACAGTCTTCAACAGATCATTCAGAAATCAATTTATTTTGTTAAAAACAGTTATGCTGCTTAATATTTTTTGTGTAAATAATGAGTAACTTAGTAACATTGTAAACATCTTTACTGTCCGTTGTGATAAATTTAATGCACCTCTGAATGAAAGTATGAAAACATTGTGATCAGTAGTATTTAAATGCTTATATATTATATTTTCTCCATCCTCACACGTGCGTGTATGTACACTGCGGTTCAAAAGTTTGGGATCAGTATGATTTTTTAAATGTTTTTAAAGAAATCTTTTCTGCTCATCTGCATTTATTTTATTAAAATACAGAAAAAACAGTAATATTGTGCAAAATTACTGCTAATCAAAACTGTGGTTTTCTGTTTTAATATACTTTAAAATGTAATTTATTCCTGTGATGCAAAGCTGAATTTTCAGCATCTTTACTTCAGTCTTCAGTGTCACATGATCCTTCAGAAATCATTCTAATATACTGATTTATTATCAATGTTGGAAACAGTTACTGCTTCATTTTTTTTTTTTTTTTTGGAACCTGTGTTGCCTTTTTCAAGGTTCTTTGATGAATACAACAATAGAAAGTACAGCATTTATTTAAAATATAGATCTTTTGTAACAATATACACTACTGTTCAAAGTATGGGTCAGTAAATTTGAAAGAAATTAATACTTTTATTCAGCAGGGATGTGTTCAATTGATAAAAAGTGATAGTAAAGACTTATATTGTTAGAAAAGATTTCTATTTTGAATAAATGCTGTTCTTTTTAACTTAACTAAATATTAAGCAGCACAACTGTTTCCAACATTTATAATAAATCAGCATATTGGAATGATTTCTGATTTCTGAAGGATCATGTGACATTGAAGACTGCAGCGCTGGCTGATGAAAATTCAGCTTTGCATCACAGAAATAAATTATGTTTTAAAGTATATTAAAACAGAAAACCACTATTTTAAATTGCAATAATATTTAACAATATTACTGTTTTTTTTTCTATATTTTCAATCAAATAAACGCAGCTTTGATGAGCAGAAAAATCATTAAAAATCTTACCGATCCCAAACTTTTGAACGGCAGTGTATGTATATATATGTGTGTGTGTATCCAAGAAAGCTATCCTGCCATAGAGTTCACCCCACTTTCTCTCTCTCTCCAGCCAAATGACCCTGTAACAAACATCTGCCAAGCAGCTGACAAGCAACTCTTTACCTTAGTGGAGTGGGCCAAGCGGATACCTCACTTTTCTGATCTCCCGCTGGACGATCAAGTCATCCTCCTGCGAGCAGGTGCGTCAGTAAATAAACACAGAGCGCTTTTGTTTGAGTCCTGCAGACATCGACCTGACGTGACCGCGGTGCTGTACATCTAGTCTTCCAGCTATGGAGTTACAGCTGAAAACAGCATCAGCTAATGAAATGAGTATGTTTACGGTTATGTGACATTACAGTCTATTCCAGAAGCATTTATATAGATTCAGAGATACATTTGATCCAGCCTCGGGCCATAGCATCGATTAAAGAAGGAATTCCATCTCATTATCTTGGAGTGAGAGTCCTTATTCTGTTAAGGAAGATGGCTTCAACATAGACGGAGGGAGAATAAGAGGCTGGATTGTTCTCGCCATTCACATGTTGCATTTATTTCATTAGGCTGTAGGTTGCCCGAGGACAATCAAACTCTATTCAGTGCGTTTTATTCAGAGCCTCAGAAATGGGATCGCAGCGTGTAATGCTGTGACATTGTGTTAAACAACTTGAAATGTCCTCATTAAAACTCAATTTTGTTTAAGAACGTACCACTTAAGTTGATATTGAGCTATAAGAGTAAGCAAACACAACAGACAAAGCCACACAGACAGACACAGATACATGTGTTTCTCTCTTTCATGTTACCTTTGTTTGTTTGCTCGGTTATCAATGTGCTTTTGTGCTCCTGTCCTCTGTTGCTAGGCTGGAATGAACTCCTGATCGCCTCTTTTTCGCATCGTTCCATAGCTGTGAAAGATGGGATATTATTAGCTACAGGCCTTCACGTCCATAGAAACAGCGCACATACTGCTGGTGTGGGAGCCATCTTTGACAGGTTAGTAAATGTCCAAGCTTTCAGAGAAAAAGCCTGTACAAATTTCTTTCTCCTGAGAAACACAAAAGGTGAAGAATATCTTGGCTGTTGTTTTTACTATGGCTACATCTACATTGATCCAGATACATTTGAAAATGGCATTTTCATTTTAAAACGGACTAGTGTTTTTGAGCATTTTCTGAAGTGTTCCCATACACACTGAAATGTACACTCTGAAAAATGTTGGGTTAAAAACAACTCGAGTTATTTGGCAACCCAGCACTGGGTAAATATTGGACAGAACACATGCTGGTTTATTTTGACCCAGCTGGTTGGGTTAAATGTGTTTTTATCAAACATGCTGGGTTAATTTATTTAAGTCAACTATTGTTTAAAAATTATTATATTATTGGCTTAAAATGGACTGGAACTTATAAAAAATACACAGAGAATTACTAGAGGCAAGAGCAATAATCATAAGATGAACATTTATTATTAAGCAAGAACACATGGACAAAATACAAGACAAATTGAATTTATTTGGGTAACTACAGCATAGTTTACAATATTACATACATTTAAACTCGCATTAACAAGCATTTTAGACATAAAAAATGTAACATTTAAACTTAGAATCTTAATTTTAGTGTATTCAACCATTCTCTGTAATCGTTTTTTACCGGAATAACGCTAATTCTCATGCTGGTGTGTCGCAGAAATCTGCTGTTCGCTGGTGTAACTGTGAACTTCAGACCACAGCCTCCTCATAAACAAACAGTACTGACATTAGAGAACGTATTTCAACATCAAATTAAATTAAACTCAGTATTATAACAAATAAAATCCATTTATTTTATGCAAGGCAAAAGTTTCCATCCTGCAAAACAGCCGCTGCTGACACAGCTGACTGACATCTCGTCCTTATGTTGCGTTGCGTAAAACAATACAATTTATAGCACAGTAAAGACTTTATAAATGAAATAAAATGTATACAAACCTTTATTTCACTGAAGAAGTGCAGCAAATCGGCAGCGCTGAGAACCGCTCTCTCCTGTAGAGGACACAGAAAGCCTGCGCTCTGACTAACGCATGCTGCGTTCAAGTTCTCTTCGGACGTTCATACTTAACGAGTTAACAAGTCGTCATTACGACGTCAGGAACAAGATGGAGATTTACCTTTTCTACATGCATCATTGTGTTTTTGCTTTCGTTTTGTTTTTAAATTTATGAAGGTGATGTAAAATGCATCATTATATATTCTATGGTAATTATACAATAATAGACTATTTTGAATATGTAACATATCATTTTATTGTCCATTGCAAAAAAAAAAAATAATTATATTCATGTCAACAAATTTACTGTCAGTACAGACGCTGCATATCTATTGTCTTTGGCTGTGTCCATTGCATCCCACACGCTTTTCCACTGACACGCCCCCAACTCGGAAACTCTGGGCTTAAAGAAAACTACCCAGCACCCAGAGTGTAGGCATTAGGTATGGGTACCGAAACCTGGTATTAAATCAGCCCAGATGTTAAATTATGAAAGACCGGAGTATCGATAAGCTCTGACGTTAACGGTTCTGCTATCGGTACTGGAGAGTTTAAGAAAACACATATACATTTATTATTGCTGTATATACATTATCTCCAGAGTTGCCAGTTGTTTTTATATACAGTAATATTAGGACATTTGTTGATGCATTTTTGATATTTGCAGTTCAGAAGAGAGATCACGGTCATGCGAAGGAGAACTGTTTAACTGTGATGATAGAGGACAGAAACTAAACAATCAAATGTCTGCTTACACTTTAGGTTTATATGTATATATATATATATATATATAAGCGTAAAACAAAAAGTACAGATAAAAATTAGAGGTCGACCAATATTGGATTTTACCGATACCGATAACTAGGTTGGACCACACTGGCCGATAGTTTTTAAAATGGATACTGAACGGAAAATAAATAGTGCTCTACTAAAAAAAAAAAAAAAATGGTAGCCTACTGAACCATACTTTGTAAATGAATACAAATATTAATAATACATTGATCATTACAGTTAGTTCATTGTTCATTAATGTTAACAAAAGCAACAAAATTTTTTAAAATACATCAGTAAATGCTAAAATTAACACTCTAACAAATGTTACAAATGGACTCATATTGTAAAGTGCTACCATTACATCAACAATCAAGCTAAAGATGGCCATCTTTAAATATCTACACAAAGGCCACAGTAC
>JAHKKF010482728.1:0-36004 GCA_019740295.1 Labeo calbasu | reverse complement strand
GAGAATAAAGTCAAAATATGTCGAGAACAGTCGAAATTCCGAAAATTAAATTGTAGCAATTGCTCTCAAAAAATTAAGAGTATAGCCTTTCATTATTTGTAGTGTGCCAGCCAAAATTTTATGCTTTGTTGCTTTTAAAATAACTCAGCTCAGCTTTTAAATTGACAGTTTTATCACAAAATACAAATTATAAATGTGTTTTTCCTCTTTATTCCAAGTTTATAGCACGATATAAACGTGAAGGAACATCAGAAGGAATGAAAAAAACAGTGTAGCCTAATTGAATCAAATGAATGTCTCATTGTAATCGGAAAGATGACCGATTCACATGCCATCTGTCACGCCACATTAAAGAGTGACTTTATTCTCGAAACATTTCAATGTTATTCTCATAATTTTGACTCAGTTGTCTTTTTCTTGTAATATTTCAACTTTATTCTCTAAATATATAATCTCGTAATCTTAGATTTTTTTGCTGTTTGCTGTATACTTTACAAATAATGAAGCACAATCTACTCACATCACACTCGTTACAGTAGTAGGCCGGCTCATCCTTCACTCTGCTCTGGTAGGAGATCTTCTTTCCTGCTGCGACCAGCTGGTCCCTCAGAATCTGAATGTGCTTAATAGACTGGAGGAGACAGTGTCTGAAAAGGAGGAAAAGGCAAATGTATTAAATGTCCATGCTACTTAACTGGGATGTAACTTCGCAAAACAGAGCGCATAATGCTGTTGTGTACTTACTTGATCATCTTGTAAGTGTCTGGGTCAGTGACTTTGACGTTGCGTGCCACGTTCCAGGATACGTGAATCATGGGAACGATGGATTTGGCTTTCTTCACTTCGTTCCACTCAAATCTCTCTAAAGCCAGCTGGTACTGATACGCTACAAATGGAGAAAATTTTTTTTTTTTTTACATTTTACACATTTAGTTGCAAATGTTTTTGTAATTATTAGTGCTGTCAATCAATTAGAAAAAAAAAAAATCAATCGGGATTAACTGTGATTAATCCCACCTAACATTAACACTTTTAAACATACTTTTAAATTGCAATAATTTCCCATTTCATCTTCAAATTAATGTAAAAACAATATTAAGACAGTATTTTCCTAATATTTAACCAATGACTATAGCCATTCAACATTACAGTATACTTGAGAGCTATCAATTTTAACAATTATTAGACTTCAAAAATAACTTGTAATTTAAGTGAACTTAAAACAACCTTCACATAAACCCATTTACCTGTGCCCTTCAGCAAGTAAGAAATATACATAAATTGAATAAAGTTATCAAACACTAACTACTATATTAAATATACACGAATCCTTAAAGCTACAAAAGTTATTCATTTTCTCTTTTTTCTTTTGTTTTTTTGATTAATAGACAACATAGCAGCTGGGTTATTAGGTTATTTGGCTGCTATTACTTTAAAAGCTGCCGCTGCTGAACGTGACGTGGATCTGACACGCATGTTTGTAGTTTCATTTGTGATTTAATATGAAATGATACAGGCTACAGTGCGCACTGCAGCATTTGTGCTACAAGCACAATTTCCACTTAAAGTAGGCTATTCCTGGCACACATCATACACATTTTATGTTATTGTAATGACAAATAAAAATCATGAATTTCAGCTACAGGTACTACAACATCCAAAAGCCACCACTTTTTGAACTGAAGTTCTTAAAAAGTTATTTTGTAGGTTACTCACAGTTGACAGGTCCCACATTCCAAGCAATGTTGTTGCACCAGCCCACGGCCTGAACCCAGTGCACAGTGCCTGCGTTGATCCATACCAGATCTCCTGGCCTTTGGATGAACCGGTACACAGGGATGTTAGCGCGGTACAAGTCATCCAGAACCGGCCACCATGATCCTGTCAGGTAGTCAACTCCATGCCTGAGAGAAAAAAAAAAATTACAAACTTGTTAATAAAGTATTTATTTTCACAAAAATATAATGTCTGTTAGGTCTTGTTTGACAGTGTTTTTAGTAAATTAATTCTTTCTTACTTTTCACAGAAATCACTGATGGCCTCCCAGTAGTTGTCATGGACAGCAAACCACTCACAGTCTCCAGGCCCAATATTGATGTTTACAGAACAGAAGTTATTGTTCTCCTGGTGTCCTGATGACACAAGCATTAAACGTGAAATTTAATATCAATCTATCCCACAACTCTCAAATTAAGAAAGCTATTTGTGATTGTGTCAAACCTGGTGTGCGGCAGCCAGGGACTTTCATGTAGAGTTGTACTGTATTCATTCCCAAAATGGTGTGGCCAACATGACTCAGCATATTCCCACTAGAGGACACACGCATAAATGCCGGCAACTTCTGCAGTTCCTGCAGCTGAGGCTTCCATCTAAAGAAAAAGACACAACAAAATGTAGTTAACACAGATTTGATTTGTATACACACTTGCGCATTACATGGGCAGCATCCTGTTTCTATATCCACAAACAGGTCTTGTAGTTTTACATATTTAAGTTTCTTATATCATCCAAACATGATGATAAAAAAAGTTTGCACACATTTAAGCAATTATGCATAGTAGTCTTACCTTTTGGGATCAGATAGGTCAATGTTGGTTCCAAATTTTATTATCTTCCCCACAGCTTTCTGCTCTGAACTATAAAAAGAAATTAAGTCATTTTAAGTAACAACATTTTAAAAGACATACAAAGTGTACATACATATGCAAGAGAGAAATTCAAGAATTAAGAGCTGTCCTAACTGGCAAAGTATTTACCTAGAGCTGGGAGCTGAAGAGTTACTGGTTGTATTCTCAGAGTTGGTGGCTGATTTCTCATCTTCATCATCATCCTCGTCATCACTGCCCTTCTCCTCCTGTGAAGGAATACAATGGTAAGTTGAGTGCATGATGTTTATGATTCAAATGGCAATTCATTTTATAATTTATATTACAGAAATTTACAAACAAGAATTACAAAGCATTAGCAAAACGACCAACACATCTCTGGAAACAAACACTGTCTTAATTTGTGTTTATGTTCAAACCTGTAAGCTCTCTTGGAAGCTGGAGGCCTGGTACTGGGCATACTTGGCAATTGTTGTATGTGACCTGCTGCTCTCGCAGGGCCAGGTCTGGCCAGTGCCGCTGGGATCCCAGTTCTCATCAGCTGGCTGCTGGACCTGGGTCCGGACCTCTACTGCATGCTCTGCATTGGCCTCCACCAAAGATTTAGTGGAAAACAGACCAAGATCTATGAAGAGGAAAGAAAGAAAAATGAATACAACTTAGTTTCCACAACAGCACTCGTTAAAGTTACAAAATGTACCGGTCCATCCATCAACAGTACAATATGCATAAACTTACTTAATCTGAGGGAGCCTGCAAGTCCCCGGATGACAGTGATAGGGTTCTTTGAATCGGTGCAGAACTGCAGCAGGACCGGAGAGAATGCATCTCTTTTACTTTCCAACTGCAGAGAAACAACAACATGGAGTCATTAAATCAAACTTTTATTCATCTGAGCATCAAGGTTATTGTGCATGTAATTCACAAAAAGACCACAAGGGGGCAGGAGATGCTAACAATGCTACTGCAGCACTTACATATATGCTAGGTGTGGGGGGGTTGAGTTTCTCTCGAGGGATGGGCAGTTCTGTGGTCAAAACTGGTTTAACTGAGAAGGCAGGTAGGAGGTACGATTCCTTAAATTTCCCCTTCACGCGAGCTCCCCTGAAACAACAGGATATTAAGTATTAGATACGGCCTTTCTTAATAAATTGCAACTGCAGTCAATAAATAATTTGCTTACTTGCAAGCTCTGATAATTTCACTAGCTGTGTTCTTTATGGTAATTTCCTCCAGAGGAATCCTCCTTTCCTCTACCTCTGAAGCAATAAATGTCTCTCTGTCCCCGCTCTCCACCTTTATGAGGCGTATCTTCAGTTCTTTGGGTGGCCCATCTGTCAGTGCTTTCAGTTTCTGAAAATCGTCAGAAAATAATGCTGAAGAAGCTGATGGGAGTTCAGAGGAACGTCCAGAGCTGGTTCCCTTGTCTTTACTCCGTGCCCACTCTTCTCCTTCACTCTGGGGTCGGCTACATTCCTCTTTCCTTTTCTTCTTGTCTCCGTCACGTTCTTGTTCCTTCTCCCTAAACTCCTTGCCTTGAAGGTCCAGGTTACCCAGTACCTGCCGGCTCTTTTTCTCCTTGTGTGACTTTCCGTCCCTGTGCCGTCGACTGGAGCTGGAAGATGAGGACGAGGAAAGAGACGCATCGTCGTGCCTTTCTCTGTGCTTTTTCTTTCTCTCTTTCCTGTCCTCATGTTTCTTGCTACTGCGTTTGTGTTTCCTCTCTCGATCCCTATCTCTGTGCCGGTCCTTTTCTTTATCAAGTTTGCATGTCTCCTGTGACTCTGTCTTTGAGTGGTCTTTATAAGGGAGTATGTGTTTGTTCACCTCATAGCTATGACCTAGCTCCGCTAGTGAAGACTCGGAGATGGTGGTCAGCTTTGGCCGTGTTTCCAACAAGTTTTTCACAGTTCCAGAATCCTTCTCTCCTGTGGATTCTTCTGAAATCTCTTCTTCTTCATCATCATCATCACTGCCCAACAGATCTGACTGGCTTATCTTATCCCCTCTGTTCCTCTCCGATGCCCAATCTGTAGGTGAAAGGGGATGAGGCTGACCTGAGTTACTAATGGCAGGGGTTTGCGTTGGACTGCTAAAACCTGGGTGATTGGATGAACCCGATGTGGGAGAAGTGCTTTGTTGTTGTCTGCAAATGTCAGGCTCCAGAGAAAGAGATGAAGAGTACTTCACTCCCATAAGAGCAGAGGGAGGTGGACGACCAAAGGGTCCACCTCGGTAGGTGTACTTCTGGCTCTCAAGTACAGACGCAAGGTTTTTAAACATGCTGTTCACACCTGTTTGATGGAGGTGTGGTCGCTGTGGTGGTGAACAGGATGGAGTGTCATCTTCCCGATCCACTTCTTCTTCATCATCCTCACACTCGCTTTTCTCCATCTCTGGAAGGCCATACAGCTTGGCCAGGTCACTATGCCGATAGTTGGTTCCTGTTGTGGCAAGACTGCTTTCTTGAGACTGCATGCTAATGGGATTAGCAGGCTTGGGAATGACCTTAAGAACCTCCTCTTCTTCCTCAAGTGAAGAAGTACGGCTACAAGGAGATGCCAGTGAACCTTGCCGACTCAACACAGGTGGGCTCGCATGGCCATCTGGCTGATAATCCTCAATTGGAGATTGCTTTAGGGCAGGCATGAGGTCTGGTGCGCATAAATAACTCTTCACAGGTGCCACGTTTGTCGAAAATGGAGGTTCTGGTACTGCCCGCTCTCCACTCTGACCAGAATACAACTCCTCCTCTTTCTTGATGGACTCATCCAGCATCTTCATAATGTTAGCCAATCCATCAGGCAAGAGCTCTGAAGTTTCCTCCTCAAATTGGGCACCATCAGAGTCACCACTGCAGCTTCTAGCACTGCTACCCAGACTACCAAGTCCTGTACTGGGCATATGTTTTTGAAGGCTGCTTGTAGTCGTGCATGAAGAGCGAACATCCTTGGGGAAAGCCTGGTAAAGTTTGGGTGGCTCTCGCAGGGGTGGAGGGTTGGGAATAGCGTCTATCATCTCCGCATCATGAGAGGTTTTCAACATGGGGACATCTTTGGATGGGTCAGGTTTCAATTGCATGGTGTGGCTGTGGTTGTCAGAGGGGCTGATGAGACCTGACTCTGAGGGGTATGTGGGATTCCCAATGGGATTCTGAGACGGTGCTCCACTCTTCCATTTCTCTCTCTGCCTTTGCTTCTCACGAGCATATTCCGTCTGGGGGGTGAGAGGAGGTGGTTGTGACCGTTCCATAACGATTGGAGCAGTTCCAGAAACACGTGGGGGCACTCCTCCTCGACTCAACCAGGGATAAGGTGGTGAATTCTGGCTAGGAGGCGAGACTGAGGAGAGTGTGTTGGCTGGAGACAAACGAGGAGGTGGAGGCTCAGCTGCAGTACCTGACAGCAAACGTTCCAAACTCTTGATGGCAGACTCCCCGTGTGGCTTTGTCTCCACATCTTGTCGTTCTACATTCCGTTTCCTCTCTTCGTCCTGGTCTCTCCTCCTCTCTTCTGCTTGCATGTGGCCTTGCAGCTCTGCATCAAGTTTATTCAAAGCATCAGCAATGGACTGAGAGCTTGGGGCAGCAGACTGCAAACAGGACCTTGGGTAGACTGGGGCTGGAACAGTAGTAGTTGCCTGAGAAACTGAGGAGGAAGCCTGGATGGATGCCGAGTTGTATGAATTACTAGAAATTGGGTGGAGGGCTGAGTTGACCGTTATGTGTAAAGGTGAACTAATTTGAGGGAGAGTGTTAGAAGTCTTGCTGGTGATGACGCTCTCCCCTGATCTCTGAAGCCCTGAGTTTAGGGTGGAGGGAGAAGAGGACACTGGGGTGTAGTTAGGTCTGCCTTGTCCTGTGTGGGGAAGAGTGGACTGAATCTGAGACTGTGCCCCTCTGTGTGGGTTTGGAAGGGTTCGAACACCAGGCTGGACACCCTGATACCCTGGATGTGTTACATTTTGAGCAATCATGGATACATGGTTTGGGTTTGAGATTAGCACTGAAGAATCTGTTGTTCTCCAGCTGCTCAGGGTGTTGGGAATGGAGGAGGTGGTGGAGGGTGCTGAGCTCATGGCAGGGATGCTTCCAACATTGGTGTATGGTTCCAGAGAGCAAGGTGGATGAGGAGTTTCTAGGTTTGGGGTAATGACAGGTTTTCGAGCAAGGCCCTGAGGAGGGCTCAAACGTTGGGGGGTCCCTGGACCTTGGTCGCCCCCAGCAAGCCTATTCGGTGCCTGAGAAAGGCGCGCGGCAACCTGAGAATCCCCTCTTGCTGAAAAGTCACGTGATTCCTAAAGGGAAATGAATATTATAGTTAGCAAATTATAGGACACAAAATAACTCCTGATAACATTAATAGTTTATAGAATATATTGTGCAGCATGCTACTATTTAATAGTATTAAACAGCCAGTAATTTTTAAGTATTAAGCAGGTAGATCTGTTCATCAGAGAGGTTTTGCGTTACCTGGTTCCTCCAGGGTTTATGGGGGTTGTGCTGAGGTACTGTGGCCTGGGCCTGGCTGCTGGCTGGTGGGCTGGAATGGACCAGCCCTGGATGAGGCTGGAATTGGGGGTGACTGTAAGGCACAGAGGTGTGGTTTGCTGGTGAGGGTGCAGGGCGCTCTTTATCTGCCCTTGGTGATGATGAGGATGTAGGTGGTGGTGGAGCATGGTTATCCAAAGATCTCATTCCAGAATCATGTCTTCTTTGTGGAGTAGTACCATGTGGTTCCCCTTGGGTCTGGGCTAAAGGTCTGCTTTTGGGGTAGGAGTATGCAGAATGGTGGATGTGAGGGTTCTGTAAAGGAGGTCCCAGAGACTGTGGTGACTGAGCAGTCTTATGGGACTGTGGTGGAGGACCCCTGCTTTCTTCATAGCCTCTTGTGCTGGGAATGGTGGATGAAGACATGGTTGATGGATTCAAGGGAGGTGGTTTATAAGGGAAACTTCCAATTCCTGACTTAGCTGACTCCTGTAAATAGAGAATAGGACATAGGAAGACTCAACGTCAGTAATAATGGCGACAAAATACACGATTTTCCAAGTTGTCGGATTGCTATTCTTTACTATTGACTGTTATTGTCTGTTACAGTCAAAAGACATTTTACACTACATGACTTGGATTACAGACAGGTCTAGATATTTAACCTGCTAAATGGATTTACACCTGATTTCTGGCTTTTGTCACAATCTCCACTGCCAAGTGGAAAAATCAGGACTGAAAGTGTGTAGTGTGTGGGGGGTTAAAAGTGAAAGCTAGCAGCAGTGACATATACTAAACTGTCAGACAGACTACAAGAAAATATTACTGAATATTAACAATCAGATCAGCAATGACTGACCTGTAAATCGACAGGTCTGCTTTTGTGTTCATTCGGGTTCCAGGGAGCTCCTCCTTTGTGCATTGGGTTCCAAAAGCCAGGTTTGGGTGGGGGGTAGTTTGAGGATGGCTGCTGATTCAAATGTACAGGCGGCCCAGATATACGCTGCAAGGCTGAATGAGGAGTCTGCCATAAAAAAGAGGGCTTTTTAGAACACTTATTAAAGGCGCATTTTAGGACAGAGGTGAACCTTGATATGCTCTCAACTAACCTGTTCAGAACCAGAGCTCTTTTTTCTCTTGTTTGGACTGGGGCAGTCCTCCATGGGCCGGTGCAGAGTTGGAGCAGGGGTATGCTGAATGACGGAGTGCTCTCCGAGAGGGGGCCCAGGCCGTTTTAACTGTCCAGAATGAGAGTGAGGTCCTCTGGGTTGCTGCTGACTCTGAGGTTGAGTCCACATATCAGATAATGGAGGCATGGGCCGTGAGCCATGGGCTGGGAGCTGAGGATGAGGAGCACCGTACTTGTAGAAAAAGCGAGAGAAAGAAAAGTCGGCGAAAGTGGTCTCAACCATAGAATGCAGTTAAGTGCACTATATGTTCAATTAAGTGGAAACATTCAGTGTAATACAAAGCTAGCCATTTAAAAATACTGATTTAAACTCTATTGATTTTTATATAAGAAAACAGCATATAAAAGGTATAGTTGTGAAATATAAAGTCAATAATCACCTTCAGTAGCTGATTGGCTCGAGCTGTGAGGTGTGCAGGAGGTCCTGCATTGTAGCCATTGTGCAGTCGGTTGTGGTTATCACCAGGCAATGGCTCATATCCCTGGCCAGCTCTGGTTGGTTCCCAAGCCCTGGGAGGAGCAGGGGGCATCCTTTGTAATCCTGGCAACAAAGCCTGGGACAGGTCTTGCTTATCTCCTCGATGTAAGGGACTGGAAATACAAGGACACATTAACAAACTTCTGCCAGAAGCATTTGTAAAACAAGAATAAAGCTTAATAAACACTCACCCATTGTTTAAGAATTTACTAGGATGATTTAGCCCAGGCATGTGACTGGGTGGCATGTGGGAGAGGAACTGGTGCTGATTGACACCTGGTAAGCACCTATCAAGAGATAAGAAAACAAGGTTTTGCTTTGATCATTCCCTTTCATAGCTCAGTTTACACAACTTTATCAGAAAAGTGACTAAAAGCATGATGCGGCCCTGATCATGAGGTATATTACCTGGAGGGAGGTGGCCAGGCGCGGCTGCCCACGGGAGCCCATGGTCCCCGGTTGAGTCCGTCCAGAGGAAAAGGGTCCCGTGTGCTGCACCCGGTGAACTGTTCTGCTGTGTGATGCATCCAGCCTAGACAATAAACAAATACAATTTAGTTTCCTACACGTCTTTAGTGTCTTAGCCAATACATCCGTCACTGCGGGGAAAAATACTTAACTTCGTGAATTCTTTCCAACATGTAGTGAAGTGGTTGTGAAACTTGACTATTTATCTACTAAACCGTTATGCTGTCTTGGCTTAAGTCAGGTAGCAGAGCAGACATCTATTTTATCATTTTTTGATTTTTTTTTTTCAGTTAACATTAAAACGTTAAAGTGTGTAAAATAATGCCATACATGCTAACAAGCAGCAAATATTCTTCCTGATATAAATGAATGTTCAGTGCTACACTCTAGCAAGAGAACAGAACACATGGTTACTCACCACACTAGCTGTGAGTGTGAAGCCCTCCACTGCAAAACAGAGAGGGCCACTCACCAACACGAAGGAGAAGCTGTTTACTGCTACTCCTGCCAACTGGAGAGAGAAAGAAAAGAGGAGAGATGGGACATAAGGGGGTGAGGCACAAATAACTGCCAAATCCATTAAACACAGGGGGAAAACACATCCTTTGTAGTCTGTATGAGTGTTTGGCCTGAAGGCAGCTAATAACAAAGGAACCCTCCAGAACTTCAGTGCCACTCGCTGCCTCTAGGGGGCAGCGCTCTTCTGTATTCTAATGGGAGGAAAGGGTGCACAGATGGGCTTGTGGGAGTTCACCTGTAGGGTGAGTACACTGAGGTCATTATAACCCTTCCTAGGGCCTCTTGGCAGAGGGTGAGAGTGATGGGAGGGAGGGGACGAGCAGAGCAAAGCCCTGGAGTCAAGCCAGCGGTGTCTGTGTGCATGTGTACATAAAGGAGTGTGTGTACTTGTGTTGTGTTGCTCGAGTTTGATTATTTGCATGTGTATGAGTGTGTCTATGACAAGAGAGACACTGAGGTTAATCTCATTAGGCCAGGCGTGATGGAGTGAGGAAAGGATAGAAAGAAAGAGAGCAAGGGGTGGAGGGAGCAAAGGAACAGCAGAAGGCTTGAACAGGATGGATGGACAGATTAGGGAAAAAAGACGGGTCTAAAATTAAAGTGTTCTTTAGGGAGACACCAAAGTGAGAAGACCGGCTGTGCTCCCATGAAACACCCACGCATGCAAGCACACTGAGCTTCCCACGCATTCTGAACACACATGGCACACGGAACGCGCGCTGGATGCACAAATATTGGCAAACGTGCGCACACACCCGATTGAAATCACTTGGCACACGCATATATACCCATACAGCAAAGGACGCCTAGTGCACACTAATTATGGACTTGGCAAAAGTGTTTCAAGTGTGACACACACACATACACACAGACTTTCTTTCTATAGCACAAAGTAAACACACACACACACACACACACTTATACAATTAAACAGACCACAGATGCAAAACTGGTCATCCATAAAATGCTGTATAACCTGATGGGTTAGTCCTGAGCTATAAACTCAACATGCAGTGAAACACTTGCTGATGAAATTCACAAGCCTTTAATACATCAGTACAGTCCTTGAGCTGCAATTTTGGTGATGAGGCATGAATTAGTCTAATGATAAATAAGTATGTGGCAATATTCAGAGACTGTTTGGATACAGTGTGTGAGCTATTCATTGCTCAGCAGGTTTAGTCAGACAGTGTGTATGTGTGTGTATTTTAAGCCTACAGTGCACAGGAGCCCACCCACTCCTCTCTGGCTCATGGTGTCACACTATTAAAAGGCTTCTGCGATATTTCAGGAACGCTGGAATTAGCTGCTAGTGGGTACTGAAATAATCGTGACCCTACAGTGTATTGCATTCTTAGAACAGTTTCTGCATATTCACACACACACTTTACCTGTCAAATAAGCATCTAGCACCACTTCTCAAACGTCTGAAGAATTAGAGTTTAGCACCAACGGTTGATCATCTCAGCCGAGTCAGTCGTAGATTGCTGTATGGAGAGACGAAGAGGTAATCATCAGTGCATTGAGTTTGACTTTACTCTCATTTGTGTTCTGATCTTTTAGATTGGCTTCATTCCATCCAATCTGCACAAGTGCTGTGAAAACAACCAGGCTTCGCAGCTGTGCCATCAATAACCTGCCATGGACAGGGTGTCAAAAATGACTCCAGGGAGAAGATAAAGTTGACAAATTGTGATTTGGATTTAAAGAACCCAAATGAGAATTTGTTTTAATAAAACGCATTTGTTTCTCCCATATTATTCCATTCTCTATTAGGAGCACAATGATGAATAAAACCATTTCAGATGACCAAATTGCACTCTATAACTCAGTTATAACATGAAGAAACTAAATCTGTCTGCAACACCGGGAACTCATGGGTGGTGAGCAGGACAACAGTGAGAGGAAATCCATGATACCACACAATGGTGAGAGTTATTGTGGGGAGGTGTCTGAATAAACACAGGCCTGGCTCTCATAGAGAAGTATCGGTGTGGAAAGCCAACTATCACATGTAAAAACTGTGGCTCGAGAAAAACACCCCCATGAGAAATAACGGTGGCATTGATGGGTTTATAGAAAGTAGACAATGTTTCTGTGGTTGGTATATGTGCATGTTTTTAACACAAGAGAAAACGTAAGTTTGTATAAAAGTGGCACGTACACACAGTAAACCAAGAGTCTTCAGCAATGAGTCTGCCAAATATAGTGTGACCTCAAACTAGTTTCAGTGAAACAAAAAAGCTAAAGCTTTATACTAAAAACTAGGGCTTGCCCTCAACTAAAGATTAGTAGCCGACTAGTCGTCGTTCATTTTAAGCGATTAGTCAACTAATTGCATGTTTATTAATAAACCATTTAAATCATAATAATGCCTTTAATTGCCTACATCGCCTAATAAGCACTCAAGCGCATGCATAAAGCTTGCCACAGCAAACCGGCAGAAGTAATTATTGTGAATGTGTCAGGAAAAACAGTAAGGAGGCTGCATTAACATTTCAATAATTTATTGACTAATGCTTTCTTTGATGAAGTCGGTGACACGTCATTTCCGCAGTAGTGGATGCGCCTGTATGCATGTTTCATTCAGATTCACACATAATCTAAATATTTTTTTCCATTTGAATCGGTTCATTTGAAAGTAGACATTTCGCTGTCTACAGATGTATTTTTCATGTCTGTAAGGCAAGTATACACAGAATTTCGGTTACTTAACACACGTTCACAGAAACCGACACGGCAGAAAGCGCATCATGTTTGCTTTCATTAAAGTACAAAAGTGCAATGTTTTGATGTTATTGTGAGTGCAGATTCAAAAGATGTATTACTCTTATCTGTATGACCAAAAATGATTATTTGGAGTATTTTAAGAGCAAGTGACCGCACTACTGTTTAGCTTCCTCATTTCGCACAGACACTTGAACAGTGCACATTTTTCTAGGTTAACATTAGATTGAGTGGCCATGTGAAGTTGCTACTATTTACATATTTCAGATGATAAGCCATATTTGAGGTCGTTGAATGATAGGCGAGCGTTTGGATGTCCTGCCCGATGTACTGTATTACTACATACACCAGCCGTTAACGATCTGTCCGTCGCAGACTGTGTGACGTTGACACTTCCTGTGCATTACTTAAAAAAAAAAAAAATTCTGCCACTAAGCAACTAATAAAATTTTGGCCAACCAATCCTCTTCTGGTCAACTAACAATCAGTCGGCTATTAGGAGGCAGCCCTACTAAAAACTTAATTTTTGCAATGTTAAACTGGGGGTCTGCCGAGGTAGTTTGTATAGTGGCTTTCAGTGTACATTCATAGTATAAAAACACAAATGCAAACTGAAACTTCTCCGTACTACACTTCCACATTTCACACAGAAAGATAAATCATACTACTACAGCTTTGCTTTTACGAGAACATGTTTTGGATTAGTAGTAATATCGATTTCTAGTAATGTGGAAACAATACAGCACCCCGAAACGGATCCTTATTATTGCAAAAGAGATAAATCGAAACACACACTAGGTCTGATAACAGCTAGATGTCTGCTGTGTAACCGGGGAACTCCCATGACTCAACCATGGAAAGGGCTTACCCCACAAGCCAGACTCTGCCCGCTTCTCTCGCACACTCTTTACGGTCAGGTGATCGGGGACGCCCACCTTAGTGACAGCACAGGGAATTTCTGAAAGTGTGCCGTCATCGATATCTGTCACAGCGCGTTGTTTTGGATGCAAAACATACAAACTGTAAAATTACAGTGGGGTTTTTTAATGTTTCACCAAACCGGGGAATCCGAAACTCACCGACGCTGATCAGACAGGAGAAAACAGGTGGCTTGCGGTGCAATTGATTATAAGAGTAAACGTGGTTGTGTGGTTACTGGTCGCATCTCTATTCGCTTTCATGCTTTAGACAACTATTTTCTAGAAATATCATCATGTGTATTTACTCATACTTCAAAAACTCTTCAAAAGTCATTTAAAATTTCAAATCACTTTTAAATCAGAAATGTTCCAGCGATGATATCATAATTAAAAAATTTCCCCATTCACCCCCACGTCGCCCCTCAGCTTGATAAAATTCCCCATGACAACAAACATCAAACAACTATTCCAGTCACTGGCTTGGTCGTCATACTTACCAGATCAATGCCTGAAAACACCAAACCAAATGAAGGCCACGTACGTGGGCGTCTCCAACCAACCCTGTCCAATCAACAAAAAACCATCAGGAAATCACCTTGAGAACTAACCAACCCTACAGCTGGACCAAAAGATATGACGTCTGAAGTGAAGAGTACACTTTATTCAGGTTATGATTCACTTTTGAATAGATGGGGGCTGACATCAATAACGTGGCAATGTGAAAACAATTCCATTTTAAAATAGTGCTACGGGTCGTGCGAATGATGTCATCTCCCAGCATGACGACAGCGTCCTCATTTGGGCCAGAAACTACCACGAAGCAACTCGAAGAGCCAAAACAGCTGAGCGTGCGAGCATGCGGAAAAGAACGACATGGAATGGAGTCAAGGAATTAGGCCAGGGAGGGAGAACAGATCAGTGATAAAGATAGGTAGATGAGAAGTACAGGGGAAATGGGAGAGCTGGAATGTTCCTCGGTGAGCAAAGGGGGCCGGCAGAAGGGCCTGTGGGTGAGTACTCACATTTGGCCATTATATAACCCACCTCAGATAGAGATCACACACAGAGGCACAAGGAAGCACAAGCACAGTAGGCTTGCGTCTGTTCCCTTCCCTCTGTGTGTGTGTCTGCCTCTGCCAATGATGCAAGGCTGGGTCGTCACGATGGCGTCACTGCCTTCCATGCCTACACTCAAAGCCTCCACACTCAACAGAGTGTACATCCTGATCCAGAGAGTGAGTTCAGCTGAGGACACACGCAGTACTCGCTTCTGTATAACTCTCCCGCCTAGCCCTTCGCCTACATGTAACTTTGCGACAACCCCTCCTCAACCTTGCACCACCCTTCCAAAAATAACATTACAATAAAAACTTTCACGACTGGCTCTGTTACGCTTTCAGAATGTCACAACTGGCTTCTACGCACAGACCATGATTGTATTCCCTGCTCTCATTTTCATGTCATCGTCCTCGACCCAGTTCAACGCTCCTGATTTACAGGTTGCTAAACAGATGATAAATCCATCTGGATGGAGCGCTTGGAGATAAGCGCTAACATCACAGGCATCAATATGATATTGACACTCAAGCACTAAAATGTTGTCCATCTGGTACCTGATGTTAATGAATAAATATGTAGGCTAATATATAAACCAGGTGCTCAGTCTTACTAGAAGGGGGAAGAACTCAGGTCACCCTAATCTAAATACCAACTCATTCCTGACACCAAAATCAGCAATTTTACTAGTATGAATCTTGAATTCAGGCCTCAGTTTTTTGTTGTTTCTCTCTGAGTCGACATAAAAAGAAACATGATGCTTTTCTTAGTAACTCTAGTGGTCATGTCCTCTTAAGAGTAAACAACTATGCTGTCACTGTGGTAAGCACTGCTGAGAAAAAACCTTTAGTCATTACCTTGAATGAGGTGCATTACTGACACTGATATTACTCATAAAGGGAGAAGTCAACATGAAACAGTTTACAAGCCATTTTACCTCTGTAACTGTAACGTGTCAGATTTCTAAATGACAAAGGATATTATTTGAAAAACAAACAAAAAATGCGTAGTGTGGGAAGACGTAATCTGTTGGAAATTAATTAGATTCTGAAAAGTGATTTGGTGACGTCATCTAAAAAGAAAAAACATTTCAGAGGTGGAGTTGATGATGTACTTTAAGATAACATGCACAAATCGTTCACTGAAATGCACTGACATCTTTTCTTCAATTTTCTGACGTACATCACAGATTACTGGAAAAAAAATGTATGGTTCTATCCACTGGTTGTTGATTGGATGGAGGCAGGTCATGCAGTCAACTGTAAGAAAGGGTATGGTGTTTAATCAAACTCAATTTTTGTAGAGAATCAATTTCCATTTCATTACGACTATATGACCTGTGTTTCAACTTCAGAAACATGCCCTTCGAACAGTTTAAAAAAAATGTAAGTCATCAGACTTATGATATCTTGATATCTGGACAGCCAGGGAAAATTCTGCTTTTGTGCTTGTCTGTGATTGTAAATATACCAGCATGTGAGATTAAAGAAAGCAGAACAGATGTGATAAGACAGGAAGTCGTTGTCAGAGCAACAGGAAGTGGGCCTCTCAAATGAGTGGAGGGTGTCTTAAAAGGGACGGAGGGGAATGATGTAACATCCTGTGGAACATGTTCTGTGTGTGTACGTATTTATGAATGGCCCTAAAAAAAAATGAAAGCAAATATTGGTCTAGTTTCTTATCCTGTCCTACAAGGCAGATGTTACTGATATCTTTCTGTCTGGGTCATACCCGTACCGCTGTCGGTCAACTTGTGTAATAGTTCTTCTGAGAACTAGAATAAAACTTTTAAGGAACAGAAAGTGTGACTGACGTGCCAGCACGTTACACAACAGACATGGCCCAAATGGCAAAAAGCTGAAAGACGGGTGCTGTGCGTGAATGGCAGTGACTCAGTGTGCGAACGTCTGCTAGACATGAAAGTCTGGAGTGTGTCTGCACAGCCATCTGCGAGAAAACTTTTAATGTGCTGCTCAGCCTCACAGACTTTACAAATGTGTCATTGTGAGATGTCAGGAAACACGAGTTCGCTCTTTCATTCTCTTTTAACATTATGAATACAATCTACCAGATATGACCTTTCTCCGTAGCCATCAAAACATCTCGGCTTTTCATTACTGGAACAGTCAAACCTTGAACATCTGTCTCTCTGTCTCGTTTGTGTGGTTCATTAGCCCCCAAAAGTCCCCTCCTACATTCAAACTCCTCGTTTCCCAGAAGCAAGTGCATTAGACACCAACAAAACAGGCACACTTATTAGTTATTAGTAACAAAAAGGATAAATCACAAACAAGCTGGCTCTCGGGTTGCCGTGGCAACAGGTTGCCGTGGCGTACGGAAGCACTCCCGTCTGACGTTCGCAAAGTTGGAGAGGGATCCAGCTGATGGGATGAAGAGTCACGTCTGGCATCTAAAATATGTCAGACAGTCTAATTGAAATATGATAAAAGTTACGGACCATAAATAGATGGAAATTTTGACTTTAATGTGCGCTAGAAACAAACAAAGATGTTTGCGATACAGGAAAATAATCCCTCCTCAGTCATGTCTCCCCCACGTTATGACGCACGTCAACGATCAGTGTGTTGCATCCTGGCTGCTCACTCTATCCAAAAAACATCTGACTGAGTCACAGAAACATGACTGATCTTTTTTGTTTTCCACCTCTCTCTCTCTCCCTCTCTCCATTCCTCTCAACCACTCCCACTATAGTTTCACCACCCCTCCCTTTCTTTTACTCACTTTCCCTTTTCCCCTCACTCTGGTTTTCTGCCAAAATGTGAGATAACAGACCGGCAAAGTGACAAAGGAAAAAATAAACCAGTCAGAGGGGAAAAAATGTGGTGTCAGACAGTATTAAACCCTTTTGTTTCTTCTTGTCTTTAAATACACCACCTAAGACCATCTTATCAAACTTAATAATAACACACTTTCACAGACTCAGACACTTTCTCTTGTAAAACTCCTCTAACTTGCCTACATCACTTCCCTTTACCACAAAAGTACAGTCCTAACATGGGAAAAACTCCCACACACAGCCGTTAGAGCTCAATGGAATGAACGAGGAGGACTTTAAAGCCTACAACTTTTTTTTTTTTTTTTTTCCATTTGGACGATCCTGAAATACCAGTATAACCACACTCGTGTAAGCCCGGCTCTCTTTCATCATCACTGTCAAATGGCTACTGTGATAAGCGTACGTTGATTAAGCACTCCAGCAAGCCCACTGACCTACGTGATACATCATCATTCCTTCGTTTCAAAAGCTCACACATGAAATGTGCAACCTACACTGTTCTTCTCTCTTTACTCCACTTGTTAGGATCAAATTTACACCGCTAACACACCCTTGTGAATGTTCTGTCGTAACTCGTAATTAGTGATGGGAAGACTGACTCAAATATGTGACTCGGTTCATAAAAAAATAAAAAATAAAAAAAATTAGTTAGTGATACTTTTTTTTTTTTCTTCATGTATCGGACATAAATATTGCCCTTATTCAGTCTCATACACACTTCTTTTTATAGTCTGGCCTATAGCTTTAACACAGGTTTATGTCGTCACAATAAAGGGGCAGTGATGCTGCAATAAGGCGGCTGATTCAAAACACCCGCTGGACTCAGTAGATGCTGCGTTCTCGAAATTTACAACCAACAACTTCAAAGCGAAACAAATGCAGCCTTTCTGTTTTCATGTCAGTCGTGCTAATTGATCGGAAGTCAATCTTCAAAGAGATCTTCCTGTCCCTCATATACCCCCGTATTTACTTCCATGGGTGTTTATGACCGCCCGTAAAATGCAGAGTGTCCCAACTCGCCCCCCAAGGCATGCTCGTACGACAAACACCTAACTGTTTCACTGTAATTTTACATGCTGTAAGCGGTGTTTATTCGACGTCAACACAAATATTACTTCTAGCGTGTTACAGAGAAATTTCCCCTGCATATTCCCTTAACCCAGGCAACCGGAATATGTTCGAACGCACATGCAAACGCTGAGAGAAAAAACACCCCCCACCCCCAGGCAGGCTGGAGGCTTGCTAGTAGAAAATGATGCAAATGATTTCCTTTCAGACAGACGCATTCAGTTCAGCACGAGCAGGCTGAGGCAATCCATTCAGCTTTATGAGACTGCCCAGCTCGGCACATCCCCGCAGTGGAGCCCTGCCCTCCCGTGTCAAACAAAGAGCAGTGGATCGCATTGCGATCACACACACACACACACACACACACACACACACATAAATGGGTCAATGAAGTGATGCTCTTTTTTTGGTTCGGTTTCACTTCTTCAAGAAGAATTAATTTCAACACTTTGAGCTGAAAGTCAAAAACATTTAGATGCACGAAGATAGTAATAAATCGTAAAAAAGAAATACTAGTTGTTTAACATAATACTGAGCTATTGCTTAAAAAAAATATGCAATTAAACAACTTTGTTTTCAAATATGTGACCCTGGACAAAACCTGTCATAAATTGAGATCTGAATAAGTCAGATTTCCATTAATGTATGGTGGCTGGGATAGGCCAACTACTTGAAAATCTGGAATCAGAGGGTGCAAAAAAATCTAAATATTAAGAAAATCACCTTGACAGTTTACCAAATGAAATTCTTAGCAATGTATATTAATAATCAAAAATTAAGTTTCGATATATTTACAGGAAATCTACAAAATATCTTCATGGAACATGATCTTTAATTAATATCCTCATGATTTTTGGCATTAAAGAAAAATGTATCATTTTGACTCATACACTGGTTTTGTGGTCTAGGGTCACATATTACATGTTAATATTAAGTCAGAATGGCTTAACCAGTATGCAAGCTATTTTGTTGTCACGTTTAGACACTAATGACTGTATCAAGGTCATCGATACATATATAAAACAAAGAAAAATAACTTTTTTGGATAAATAATGCTTTATATTTTAGCATATATTGACACAAGTAGGCAGGACTCGGCAGTGGGGTTGGGCCGGGTCAGTTTACACAGTGAACCCAACCCCCTTCTACCGGACACACGTGGGACTGAGAAGTTACAACCTACATCTAAACAATTTCTGCCTGAACACCCCACTTACACAACACGGCGATATATTACACGATCAAATGCCCAACCCAATAATTAGACCATGCTTTGATTTGACTAAAGATTATCTCTCTAAAGAAAGAAGGCCATTTATTGTCTCAAAGACATGAGTTTGTGGGTAGTAAAGAGTTAATGTGTGTGGGGAATGAGCGCTGATCTTCCGGTCACCGTTACTACAACGCTTTCATTCACACAGACTGTTGCTACCCTGTAATAAGGAGCGTAATTTCTTTCAGTCACGGCCAACACTTAACTATGAAGTAGTCACGAGTTTACCATGGGGATAACAATGATAAAACAACTGAGAAGAAGAGATAGCCACTTACCTTTAGTAGTAAAACTTGTTTAGCTTGCGTCTCCACTAACTAGCGCTCCCAAAAGTTAGACAGGATCTGTTGGAGAACAAACGAGGACATCTTTTAGTTTTCCTTACGACAGGTCTGATGTAGGACACTCGAAAGGTGTCAAATGATTAAATTATGAGTGTTCACATATAAAGAAGCTTGAATTACAAGCGGCGCTTTTGTTTTAAGCGATACGGGAATAAAATGCAGAAGCGTCGCGTCAAAGCTGCCTGAGAACAAAAACAAGCGCTAAAACACGAATGTGGGACTAAAATTCCTGTCAGTACCGGTGAATGTCGGGAGCGCAGTTTATCCGTAACTTCTCCTTGTCGTATAGCAGTCCGACCCAGCTGAATAACAAGAATAGTAATCCTCAAAATCGTTTATTTTCTTAAATCCTTCGGTTTAGAAGCCAAAAGTCTGTTGTGTCTCTCCGCAGAGGGCGTGTTGCTGATATTTAATGTTGTTGCTGGGTCAGTCTCCGCTCTCTATAGCGAGCACAGAGCTGTGTCTGAGTTAAGGCAGGGATCGAGTTGCGGTGAGCGGCGCTGGGTTTTTTAAAGGGACACAGCTCTGGCTGTGCACGTAAACGCGCACGCTCTCTTTCTTTTTCAGCGCCGCCCTCAGCTCCTGACGTCAAACGCGTGGCCCGGAATTCCCTAACAGCGCGAACTGGCGCGTCTTCGCTTGGTGCCTTATTTGAAATACTCCTGACTCGTGACTGTCCTACTCTCACGGCCACCCGGGATTGCAGTTCCGCCTCCTAACTATTAATAAGTCTGAACACGATAATCACGCCTCATCACACAAATATAATCGACAAAAAAAATGCTGTACCCAAGACTTACTCTCCTCATTCATTCAGGTACAGTCAAAATACTTCATACCCTATATAGTCTTGGGACATGCTGTTCAGTACATAATGGGACAATAATAATAATAATTTTTATACAATTTATATTTTTTTATATTTATTTATATTTAGTAAACAACAATGATAATATTACTCCTTTATTATTATTATTGGTGCTATTATTAGTAGAATTTGTGATCTGTTGATTTTATGTCACAAAGACAACTGATATTTTTTGTTTTATATTTATTTATATTTATTAAACAAAAACAACAATGTCGATAAAAATACTCTTTATTATTATTATTGCTATTATTAGTAGATTTTGTAATCTGTCAATTTCAATGTTGTCACAAAACAATTGATATTTTTTATACTTGTATGTATTTATATTTATTAAACAAAAACAAGGTTGATAATAATACTCTTATTATTATTATTATTATTGCTATTATTAATAGATTTTATAATCTGCTGATTTTAGTGTTATGTCACAAAAACAATTGATATTTTTTGTTTTATATGTATTTATTTTTATTAAACAACACAACAATGATGATAATGATACCCTATTATTATTATTATTATTATTATTATTATTATTATTGGTGCTACTATTAGTAGATTTTGTAATCTGTTGATTTTTAATTTTCACAAAAACAATTTATATTTTTTTATATTTATTTACATTTAATAAACAACAACAACGATGATAACAATACTCCTTTATTATTATTATTGGTGCTGTTAGTAGTAGATTTTGTAATCTGTTGATTTCACTTTTTGTCACAAAACAATTTATTTTTTTTATATTTATTTACATTTATTAAACTACAACAACAATGATAATAATACTCCTTTATTATTATTATTATTATTATTATTATTATTTATGCTATTATTAGTAGATTTAGTAGATTTCAATTTTATGTCACAAAAACAATTTATATATATTTTATAGATTTTATATTTATTAAACAACAATGATAATAATACTCCATTATTATTATTATTATTATTATTATTATTATTATTTTGGCATAAAATTAAAAACAAAAAGAAATTATAAAAAAAAAAAAATCAATCAATCTGATGTTCAGATTAACTGAAAAACAATAGGACAGCTATTGCAGGGTTTATTCAGGACAAGTTTTGAAGTTGAAAAAAGTTGAGAAAAAAAATATTTCACAGAGAATGATCTGAGAGCAGTGAACAAGCCAGACGAGCAAAAATATTTGTAAATCAAAGAGGAGTAAAAATAGAACAAACATAACAGATGGACCAAAAAGTGCTGAAACAACAAAAAGACAGGGAACTGTGGATTAAAAAAATGGCTGAATTACACTGAAAGAGTATTCCATTTATTTCTGACTTATTCAACAGTCACGACTGAATCTTTTTTTCTATTTGGTAATGGCATCTGCCATGTCAGGATGTTTCTTGACTGTGTGAGGACAGGATGGTATGTTCATTTAATGGTGAACAGACATCGTATGCGTGTGTGTGATCAGCACGTTATATTTAGCAGGGTTACATCAGTGGCAGCAAGACAAAACAGGCCGGCCAAACCACAGGAGTGTGTCACGGGAACCAGGCTTCTTGGACAGCAGCGGAAGGACATCACACACACACACACAGGACATAAGCTGCTCTGAGCACAACGCCTACCAAAAACAGGCAAACATCGACAACAGCAGATGTGCGAATAGCTTCTTTGGGAAACGGTGAAGAAAAATATGGCTTTTCAGGGTTTTTTTTCTTTAATCATCAACAACCCTTATCACACTGCAGCTACAGCACTGTTTTTGCTGTTCAGATGTTTGTGTGTGTGTGTGGGGTGATGGCCACATAATAGGATACACCAGACAGGAAGAAGGGATATGACCACTGTGACCAGGGTGTGACGCCCTGTGATCTCTCCCACTTACACCCACACCCACCCATTGTGCTCAAGTGTGCCAGTACACTAACATACCGCCATTACAACGTGATATGTGCATGTTTTTTTGAGTACTTTAATTCCAGAGGCAGGCTTGTAGTTCCGATTGCTTGGCTCTGGCTTTATAATCAGGGAGGGACAGAGCTCAGTCTCCCGTTCTCACACGGCAGCTAAATATAGCAGTGTTCCCACGAGCGCAGCAGAATTCTGAACACACACATACACAGAACTGAAATACGCAGAACTGTCAGATGTGCAGAAATGAGTGGTATGTGTGTGTGTGTGTGTGTGAGAACTGACAGCGGCCTTTAGATCAACACTCTGCTCCCACTTTGTGGGCTCCACTGAGTCAGCATAGGGTGCGCTAGTTGTCGCAGCTGCCACACATGGATGGATAGTTCATTCACAGGGTTAACTCCTACCTCTGCCCACATCAACCCCACACACGTATGAATGACTCCATGCCAACCGATTGTGAAAGTGAATGTCCCACTCAAACAGTAGGGGGACTGTAACCTCCCTCTGAGGACATCGGAGGAACAATATATAAACTAAGCATTGCAAGGTGACCATGAGCCAGTGCAAGCAGCATGGCTAAATCTTACATTTGTTGATCTTGTATGTGTATTTATGCCTTGCAAACTTATTAACTATGGTTTTCTGTGCTTGACCATTTACAATGACGTACCTTATTTTATAACTTAAAAATGTCTTATTATTAAGAGTGGGTTGAAAATGTCAGAAATGTTCTGTTGTTTATGAATATAGTAATACACATAGTACATATAAGTGAGTTTATGAGGATAGCTGTCATTCAGTTTCAGAACAGTTTTATAATGTTCCAGCACATTTTACTGTCACAATGCATAAATAGTTTATTGCAAAAAACAACCTGACATTTAATGAGTCATATGAATATTCTTTTAGACACTATGGGCCAGTTTACTAACACCAGCGCAAACTGTCTTTCGGTGTTAAAACTGTACTGTCAGGTTTTATTAAAGGCCCGCAGTGAAGACTTAGTGCTGAAAAGGCACGGACACATTTATTTTTGCGCCTAACCTTATTGAATATGCATTTACTCCCTTTCAGAAGCAAAATTTATGGGAGGAGAGTATTCAAATGAATTACCCAATGCTTTTTACTAACCTTTGAGCTTGTCAAACTACTGCCATTTGCGCCATTATTTAACGCCCAAAAAGGCATGTCTTAAACTATTTTGCGCATGTCTTTATTTATTTGCGACTATGCTGATTTGCGCTGCACATTGTTGGTAAATCACCCGCAGAAATTTCCCCTCCCATCGGCACTGTTTTAGAATTATGCTATTGTGCTAATTTGCCCTGTTTAGTAAAACTGTCCCTCTATAATTTTTTGAATTAATTTTAATTATTTTTAATTAACACTTGAGTAATTTTAAGATTTACACTTGGGTTTTCTTTTCTTCTTACATACATATGCTCAACATACATACAGTATGCTCAACATTTAACAAAACAAACAAAACAAAGCGAATTCTTAAAAATAATATCAGTGGTGTGCAGTGGTGTTCTGAAATGAGGAAGCAAATCTTCACATTTTTTATTTTTATATTTCTTTTTAAATTAAATGTAAATTCATGTCCCTGTCACATTTTCTTGATTAAATAAACATTACTTTACACAAACAGAATGAAAACCTATATTGTATTTTAACATTACCAACGTAATTCACATGTTAGTCTACTTATTAAAACCAAGTATTAATCTCATCAAATTAGTGTTTTTAAGCATTTTACATTTAAAAAAATACATTTTATTTAAACAATTATATACTTTATTTATGAACTGATGTTCAGCTGTTCTTTTTTATAATAAACTTTTGGATCATTAGAGTTTGGCAAACACTGATCACAGACGCGGAGATGTACCTTTAATTTCAACAAGCTGATTGCTCACTTAAAAACCTCACAGATCAAGTTTTTAGAGCATTTGGAATTTGATTTTGACTTCACAAAGTGGTTATATATAAGTGTGAGAATTGTTTACTTAATTCTTCGCATCAATACCATTATATTGTTCATTCAGACTGACTGTGAACGCAGAACACGCACAAACACAAGAGGCGGGATTTATCATATGAACCAATCACAGTCAAACATAACCAGTCATATCCAATCATATCACGATGAAGGCATTGCCTCCTCTCACTTGCTTTTCCCCCATTCATTCTCAATTACCCCCCACCAAACTCACCGCATGCTTTAG
Source organism: Labeo calbasu (assembly GCA_019740295.1). NCBI lineage: Eukaryota > Metazoa > Chordata > Actinopteri > Cypriniformes > Cyprinidae > Labeo > Labeo calbasu. The sequence goes on along the minus strand of JAHKKF010482728.1, from coordinate 11,080 downwards.
GGCATCTGTTAAAACTCAATGGGTGTCAGCGCCAATAGCCTCGTGGTTAGCGCGCTGACATATAGCGCCATTGCGCTGTGGGTGACCTGACTTTGAATCCTGGCTTGTGGACCTTTCCTGATCCCACCCCCTTCTCTCTCTCCAACTTCCTGTCCAACTCCACTGTCCTATTTAAATAAAGGCATAAAAATGTCAAAAATAAATCTTAAAAAAAAAAAAAAAGCTCAATGGGTTCTGGGGAGACGAGAGAGACACAGACTATTGCTGTTATTAGAAAAAACGAGTGATTTATACATGCTTTTTGTAATATTTGCATTGTTTAATTTCTCATACAATTTTTGTATTGCCTCCTCAGAGGAAGCTGAGTGTTTGCGTGTGTGTGAATAAATATATATAAATAATTTCTCAAAATAAAATGTATAATTATTGTGGTGGAAATGCTGGAAGGCCAGAAAAAAATGAACTAATTTCCCGACTAGGGCAGCCGAAAAAAATCCTTACTGTAATTTACTCTGCTACTCTTTCATTTTTGACTTTCACCAATTCTCCACCTTCTCTCTCTGTTTCTACCCGAAGCTGTAGTTTGAGGGGAAACATTAAAAAGCCCCATTCAAAACTATTCTCTCTGTAGTATGAAAATTACTGCAATCTTTGGTTAGATAAAGTGGATTTATTTGTTTATTGATGACTATAAAACAGAAGTGGTTAGGCAGCTTGACTTCTGACCTTAAAGTCAAAAGGTCGCACCCCTGTAGCTAGACAGCTGCTCTGAGTTTTAAAACAGGCCTCTGGCAACAGCTGTAAAGTCAACACAATCTTAAAATCCAAACACTGCACAACTGCCAAAAACACTGCTATTACTTAAAAAGTAACTAGTCAGGATGAAAATAAAACACAACAGGCCAGTGTTTAACTGGCTTTTATATAACCTGACTGATCACTGAGATGGAGAGACAAACAGAGATAAAAAAAAATATATATCTTTTCTAGAATCAAACCCTGATAGCAAATCTCTTAGCTAACATCTAGCGTTTCATTTTAAATGTCACTCTGAACCCTGACACACTCCATAAGCTCAAAGGTCACAGTGAGGGGGAGTTTACAGGATTTAGATGAGAGAAGGCCAGTGTCTATCTCCACTACCAAAAGACAGAGGACTAATCTAGTCTTTGAAGGTGAAGAGAGGATTCAGAGGATTATAAGTGGAAACAGACCAAACAAACATGAGAAAACCTAAGACTAAGAGGGACAGTGTGACACTCAGACTCAAAGTGTTTCTGATACAGATGAGAGGACCGGTGCTCAGAGAGCATGAAAGTGAGAGACAGGCTGAGAGCGAGAAAGAATGAAAAGGAGAAAAACAGTCCCCATACCTGCTGGGAAATCCAGCTCAAGATGGCAGCTGGTTTCTAGCTGGGTAACCAGCTTCCATGCTTCACAAATCAGCTTGAACACATTAAAGTCGGCATGAAATGAAACATTTTCTAAATGCATTAGATCTTATAGTGAACAATTAATCACTGCATGTTTCATTTTTTACATTTTTTGACCTATTTTAAACTAAATATAATTACTGGATCTTCCAGTGAAAACATCAGGCTTTTCTCTACTTTTTTTTCTTTTTCAATAATCTGTTACGCTCAGATGTATGTCACAATATGGAAGAAAAGATCTGGTGATACTTCCATTAAATTGTGACTTTAAACTGCTATGACCAGCTGGTTTGTTGCTGGGTCAAGATGGCTCACCAGCTTTAGCTGGATTTACCAGCAGAGATTTTGCTCTGTTCCCTGTTGCATGTACCAGCTGGGTCATATGCACACACACTTATAACATGATGACCTACTGAATACGCACTCATCTCGCCCAGCACATATGACACTTCTGTGACTCAACACAACTCGCCTGTTCTGTACACCTCCAACTGTTAATAAGACATCAGAATTATGCTAACTCAACACGCAGAGGCGTTGGCCATCAATGAACTTGTAATGCATTTGCAAACAAAGATACTGTACACATCCTGTAATCAGCGTTGCAGAAGTTCACTTCCAGAACAAAAATTTACAGATAATTTACTCAGCCCACTGTCATCCAAGATGTTCATGTCTATCTTTCTTCAGTCAAAAAGAAATTATGTTTATTGAGGAAAACGTTTCAGGAATTATCTCCATACAGTTTACTTCAGTGGTGCCCCCAAGTTTGAACTTCCAAAATGCAGTTTAAACGCAGCTTCAGATGGCTCTAAACAATCCCAGACAAGGAAGAAGGGTCATTTTCTAAACAAATTGACAATTTATATACTTTTTAACCTCAAACGCTCGGTCTTTTTCTGCGATGCGCATGCGAACTGTGTGTAATCCCGGTCAATATAGTTAGGGTAGGTTGAAAAACTCCCATCTCATTTGCTCCTCCAACTTCAAAATCGTCCTACATCGCTGCAGAAGTACCGACCCAAAACCTTATCTTCACACAAACTTTTTTGCATTTTTGTAATACTTTAAGCTGTTTTCGTCATGACTGCTCCTACAAAAGCTGACCTACAGACACATGCTATTCAACTAAAAATGAGATTTCCCCCCACATGCATTCACAATTACCCCAGAGCTACTAGTCAAAACAGTTTAGTAAAACAGTAACTATGTCTGAAAAGCGTTTCCACCCCTGAGGGCCTCAAACCCAGATTACAAGCTGTGACACAGTTTTACCAACTTTGTGTGTTATACAGCATTGAGGTTATATCACTTTACTTACCTAACCAAACTCCTCACCACACCTGCTCCTTGCGACCAACACTCAAGCTGACACAGACCTGCACGCGTGCACCGCTTTTATGGGTGCACAGTGGAAGTCTAAGTGTGTTCATATGTTCGTGTGTGAGCTTGTTTTGCGTGAATTAAGGTACTGCATTCAGCTGCTCTTATGGTTAGTCACTATATGACTCAGTGCTGATCCTCGTGTTGGGACAATAGACCTCATACCCCAATGTGTACACAAACACACACACACACACACATTAAAACATTCACGTGAGCACAGACATAAAGCTGCTTTTTGAAGAAAAGTACCTGTGCAAAAGGCAAAAGTGTGTTGTGGGTGGTTGCAAAGTCATTGCAATGCAGTTGCTAGGGTGTTCAAGGTGGTTCAAGGCGTAGCAAGTTAGTAACAAAGGTTTTCCGGGCTGTTGCTATAGTAGTTATTTACTGACCAAAAGAACACAACAAATGTATCTATGATATTCTGCAGCTAGTTGTTACAAATCATTAAGTTTAGTAAAACCCTTATTAATAAGAGTTTTCTTAATGTTACAAAATGTTTCTTAAATGTTCCTGATACCTACAGGTCCTCTCTCAATGTAAGCCTACTACATATTTTTTATTCCTTATTTTGTGGTCCACCACACCGATTACTTTAAAGTAAAACCAAACACATTTGCCTAACAAGCACAGCAGAAGATGTAGGCAAAACATACCTTGAATGCACTGTAGGTTGCGTTGGATAAAGGTGTCTGTCAAATGCGTAAACAAGTTATGTTTCAAAATACAAAATTTACAGGGGTTGGGTTAGATCTAAAATTAACCGTCTGTTGTTCCACTACATATTCTTTTATATTTATTTATTGTCTGTATTCGCTGAACATTGTTATGTTCCTAAAGGAACCACGTTTCATTTTTCTCCACGGCCCTTCAATCTGTTAAAATGACAATAAACTTGACTTTGACTTACCGCAGAGTTAACAACTGTAACAGTAACTGCCTTAGCAAGCACTTTTAAATATAGAAAGTACTGTAAACTGCCACCATCAAACCTTAAACATTAAATATCTGTATTTTCTGTAATTTAAACCCACAACCTTTTGGTTGCCAGTGTCCTGTTGAGCTACAATGTTACAGAAGTCTAACAGAGACAGTGATACCAGGTCAAATCATGATCCTGCTTACATCTGCAAGTCCATTTGTTTTGGTCTATCAGGGGCAGCCCACAAGTCTGTGTGCGTTCGTGTGGTTGTGATCAGTCGTGTGGGTGTGCAATAAGGTGGGCGTTAAGTGCAGAAACCACGCTGAAGATTTGGTTTAGTGAACTTTTGCCACACGTCGCACGAAAAGGTCAGATTCAGCCATGTATGGTTTGTGAAAAATTACCCACATGCAAACCTGTACCCACACACACGCTATTGTCTAAACAGTAACCAACAAAGCAAAGCAGGAATCCCTAGCGCTAAACGCAGACTCTCTTAAAAGCGTCTGTGCATGTGCATTTGAACTCTCTCATGAATATTTAAAATGTCTTTGAACATCTGTCAGTCATTCATGAGGGTGTGGTGCATTTTTTGTAGGTCTCTTTCAACCACACACACAGCTGACCACATAACAGTAGCCTGAGTTTGAGAAACAGACAGCAGCCCACAACAAAACGGCCATTTTTCCCTTACAATGTTCAATAAATGACTTTCCATCTACATCCACAGACAGCCAGACTAGACAAAACTGCCCTTCTTGCGTGCATACACACACACGCAGACGTACAAAAACAAAGCCAGCAACAAGAACATCAGTTAGTCAGGTAAAAACACGCTGAGGTGATCAACAAACAGGCTCATACATGTTTCTGCACCTTCTCTATTACAAACACAACACAAATAAATCCTGAACCCTGAGGGACCAACTTCTTGTGTAAATCAATCTCACAGATCTGAAGTGAACTAGACTTTTAGGCCGGCGTTTCTTTACCGACTTCAGCTCCTGCAGAGCCCGGCCAGTGCAGACGACTAGCACAGACAGACAGTGCAGACTGTCATTATACGCCACACCAAACATAGCAAATATAGTCTTCAGCCTTTAATGGTACTAGCTTTTCTACTCTGTCAAAAACATTGGCGCTGTGTGCGTTTGAAACTAATAAAAGCTGTTTTACTATGCCCCAAAGAGGTAAAGTCATACAGAAGGAGAGATAAAGTCTAATTGTTTTATAGCCTGCAAGTCGGTGTCTTTTCATAGCATAACTTTTTTAGAAATTACAGTCAAATATCTGCTTTTTTCTTACTGCACAGTCACACAGGCATAATTATGCCTTAACGGGATAGATCAGCCAAAAATTAAAACTGTCAACCTTTACTCATGCCATTACTTGTTGTTCAAAACCTGTGTGACTTTCTTTCACTCACCCTCATGTCGTTCCAAACCCTTAAGACCTTTGTTCATTTTCGGAACACAAATTAAGATATTTCTGATGAAATCTGAGAGCTTTCTGACCCTGCATAGACTGCAATGCAACTACCACATTTAAGGCCCAGAAAGGTAGTAAGGACATTGAAAAAACAGTCCATGGGACATCAGTGCTTTAACCGTAATTTTATGAAGCTACAAGTAGGGCTGCAACGATTCCTCGATTCTATTCGAGTATTCGAGTCATTTTAAAAAATACCGGAAGTGGCGCATTCCACATATTAAACCCTTTTGAAAATCATAATAAACCATAATGCTACTAAGAATTCACAAACACTATGATTCAATGAAATAAATATATGCGATGCTGGTTTAATTTATGCGTTTTAATTATTCACATGCGTGTAGGTTACGTACGTGCATCTCAGAGCGACGTTCACAGTAAAAGCTGCTCCACAAACTGTTATCATTTACATGTGTGGAGCCTTTCAAACTCCATCTCCGCATGTTGTTGTGAGTTTGGGTGTATTATAACGTTCATCTAGGAATGTAACATGCGCTATTTCATCAGATTTGTAATATTTATAAACCTATGCAAACACAGGAGAATACATCATTATCTTTCTCAATATGCTAACTGTTCACCGCAATTTCAAAATAAAAGTTTAAACCTTCACTCCAAAACCAAGATAACTTTAGTTCAACAATGTCTTCTCTTGACACGTGTTCACAAGAGTACCACGACGTATACATGCATCTTTCTCTGCTAGTAAACAAGGTGCAGCAAATTCGAGTTCTACATCATCACACACATGCTGTGTTGAAGACTGACACAGAAAAGTAGAAATTGTTGAATAAAGTTGTTATTTTTGTTTTTTTCGTGCACAAAAAGTAATCTTGTAGCTTCATAACACTACGGTTGAACCACTAATGTCACATGGACTATTTTAACGACGTCCTTACTACCTTTCTGGGCCTTGAATGTGGTAACACCGTTGCTGTCTATGCAGGGTCAGAAAGCTTTTGGATTTCATTTTTTTAATTTGTGCTGAACGAAGATGAACGAAGGTCTTACAGAATGACATAAGGGTGAGCAATTAATGACAGATTTTTTTAATTTTTGGGTGAAGTATCCCTTTAATAGTTACAAACAGCTGTTGAACAAAAGACACAGAGCAAATAATTAAAACTGTATCTGATGGTTTGCAAACCGACCATTTTAAATAGATGCTGTGGATTCATCCTCATTTGGTGTTCAATTTTGGTCAGCAAAATCAGATGGTCAGATGTGCTGGAGTAACCAAGAGGTCAAGGTTTGGCTGGTTAGCATGATCTGTATGTAATGCAATGTGTTGACATTATGTCATTTTGATTTTTGGTGAATATGGTTACATATAGATAACTAATGTATTACATATGCAAAACAACAACTTACACAATTTGTTCAACACTGTATGTGCATACATGTACTTAATATTCTACATGTCTGTGTGAGTGTGTGGGCTTACAGTTGTAGAGTTGTGCATCTGTTTACACTAAAACTCACATTCACACAAAAACTTACAAAATCGCTTAAACATATGATCCACACATGGCGTCTCTGAACCACCACAAGACCACACACACACACACAAGCAAAGAACAACACAGACTATTATCAATGCACACACACACACACACAAATACTTAGGGTACACTTCAAATAGCAACACATACTCAAATTATACAAATCTGTGTATAAACACTGGGTTTAACACCAGATGCTCAATCAAAATCACACTGTCATTAAATCTAAAGCATGCAACAAATCTAAGGCATGATGAGTATGTGATAATGTCTCCAAAAAAGGAAGAGAAAGCAGACTGAGAAAAAGACAGAGCAGGAGAAATTCAGTGAAATGAGGGGATGTTGAGGGGGATTCGGGGAGTTTCGTACTGACGTTTTGATTTCGTTTAGACTGGAAAATGAAGAAACTGTGTTTAATATCATGTGAGACCACACACTAAATCCTAGCATCAGTTGATAATCCTCACAGCAGAACATCAGCCTGTGATCATGGGATTTTCTAGCCTCTTCCCCTATATCTTCCCCTCTATATGGGGTTAAACACGGAGTATAAAAGCATATTTTAGTGTTCACTTTTTTTTGCACATGCAAACAAAATGAATAGAGATTCACTTTAACAAACCAATGCAACCAGTTCCAAACAATGTCAAAGCACAATCAACTGCTGTCACTGAGCAAAACACACCAGCAGTGTTTCATTCCTGAATGAATAAAAGTTTTGAACAAATAATTTGAGTGAACAATTCAATGATTCACTCATAAAAAGACAGTGGCTGAATTCAAGTTTTACATATGCTAGATTGCTATTATTTCTGCCATTACTTTCAGAGACAGTAAGAATATATATAATTGTTAGGGCTGGGTAAAAAATATTGATTTCTCAATTTTAATTTTTACGAAATAAGAGTCTTAAATACCAAGAATTGATTAGTCTAACCTGTTTCCAGTTAATGAATGGAACATTGTAGCACCTCGCATCCAACAAATCTCAATAAGGTTTGTGCTTTGGATATGAAACAAAGTCTCAGATTTCAAATTCTGTCGATATTATTACAGTATTCAAACAATAAATGGCATTTTGTCACTGTTTAATGTGGAGTAATAGATCGCTGTAGCGCCTCAGTCCAAGAGAAGCGGCAGTGCGAAGCACGCGTGAACTGGTCATCTTCTCCACTTTAACCAGTTACAGCACGAAATAAACATGAATGAACATCCGAAGGTTAAACGTTAAAAAAAAGAGTACAACTTACCAAAAATCCGTAATCGCTCAATCAGTATTTTAACCGTCAATATAACAGCTTGTAACGTCACATTTACGTAACGTCACATTTACCTCAGAAAAAACATATTAATTGACCATAAACTCATTAGTCAGCTTGAAAAACGAAATCTAAAGATGAGCATTTTGCTAAATATATGGGCCATATAACATATTTATGATATTTTTTACTGTTATTCAATGTTTAAGTTTAAATAAATCCATGAAGTTTTTATGACAGCCACTATTTAAATGTTTATATTTAAAAAAAAGAAAAAGAGTAGAAATACAATTATGTAATTGTACCTTTATTAGTATAAAAACTTCAGAAATCGGTTAATTTTAACCTTTAAAATTATAATAATGTAGTACCAACTGATTCTCATTACTTGAGTTTTTTTTCTCCTTCAGAAAATTTGGTATGTACTGTACCTGATATGTGACCCTGGACCACAAAACCTGTCATAAGTAGCACGGGTATATTTGTAGCAATAGCCAACAGTACATTGTATGGGTCAAAATTACTGAATTTTCTTTTATGCCAAAAATCATTGGGATATTAAGTAAAGATCATGTTCTATAAAGATATTTTGTAAATTTCCTACCTTAATATATCAAAGCTTATTTCTTGATTAGTAATATGCATTGCCAAGAACTTTATTTGGACAACTTTAAAGGCAATTTTCTCAATATTTGGATTTTTTTGCACCCTCAGATTCCAGATTTTCAAATAGTTGTCTCTCGGCCAAATATTGTCCTAACAAACCATACATCAGTGGAAAGCTTATTTATTCAGCTTTCAGATAGTGTATAAATCTCAATTTAGAAAAATTGACACTTACGACTGCTTTTGCGGTCCAGGGTCACATATATATTTAAAATAATCAACATCAAAACAAATCGAATCACAAGTCTGTGAATCAGAATCGAATCGAATCTTGAAATTTGTGTCAAAACCCAGCCCTAATAATTGTGTATATTTGTGTTTATGTATGTGAACATTAATAGACTTGCATGCTTTGTGTTGAGTTGGTGTGTGATGCTGTATGTGTGTTTGTGAGCGTGCAGGTGTGTTCATGCGTGTTTGTGTGTGTGTGTTCAGCGTCGATGAGGCAGAACTCAATCTGTTCCACACCTGTCCTTCTCTCCCTGAGGGAGGAGCCTGAGGCTGCACAAACACACATGCAAACACACATTAACATACAAAAGCCTTTTGTGCTCACTCTCTCTTGCAGTCCACACATGCACACGTATTCACGAAAATATGTGCTGCATGTGTGCGCATGTGTGTGACGACAGACATAGAAAAAGACAAACTAAATGTATTTTTACAAATGCATGTTTGACAGATGCTGTCATATCAAAGGAGTGTGTGTGTGTATATATATGCAGTAAGTACAAATATATAAGGAGAGATGTATAGAGCGAGCGAGAGAAAAAGCGAGTGTTTAGTGTGAAGGAGGGGGAGGTGGGTTACTCTGGGACGGCAGAACCCTGTGACATGACACAGATGCACTGATGCTGAAGAGAGCGAGAGGGAGAGAGAGAGAGGAGGGGGATGGGAGGAGAGGAGGAGGGGTGTGAAATCACACTGCTGTTCTATTTATTCTCAACCAGAGCACACGAATGCTCGCACACACACACACACACACACACTTACATACACACACAGCAGGGGACACCACTATAGCTGCAAGCAAATGGCTCCACATAAACATTCAATGAAAGCAACGTCCACAGTTGCCTGTGATACTGCTGCTAAAAACAAATGGGATCAGCTTTACACACTCCTCGTATCTCGCACCTGCCGCGCTCAAGGTGGTAACACATCTACGCCAGCTCGCATGCACACCGAATGATTCAGACAGTATTCAGCATCAAACCTCAAATCCCAAAACCCTCCTCTCTTTCTCCATCTCTTATTCATGATGCCACCTCACAGCTAAGAGCTTAAAGTGTCTCTATAAACAGACTGGTATTATTATGATCGTAGAACAAAGAATCACATTACAACACCATAAAACAGAGCCCTGTTTCCAAATCATGGGTACATTCAGACACTCATCAGGGCTCAGCAATATAGACCGACGGTGCTGCGGTACTTGCTAATTACTATTATTATTTGTTATTATTTCATCAAAGTAGTGGGAATGAGCACTAAATAGTCTTAAAGGCAGTAAGTTAATCAGTTTCAAGTCGGCATGACATGAACATTCACCCAACTGTGCAAGTGTATGTTATCAATCTTATCAAAATGTCAAAACTTGAAAACAACAGACTTCTCTTTGATGATGTTTGTCAGACTTCTTCAATCATTTGCTTAAACTCCACTCCACTCCTTTATTACAGTCGACTGCAAGCTTGCACTCCCTTTTTAAAGTTAAATAACATGTATTTTAATGACACTATGTTCCAAATGTTTATTTAATTTAATTTAAATTTATAACTGCTGTCAAACGATGAATAGCGATTAATCGCATTCAAAATAAGCTTTTGTTTACATAATATTTGTGTGTGTGCTGTGTATATTCATTATGTATATATAAATACACACATGCATGCATATATTTAAAAAAAAATGTTGTTTATATATCAAATATATTTATATATAATATCAATTAAATATAAACAATGTAAATTCATGTAAATATTTTCTAAATATATATCGTATATGTGTGTATTTACATATACATAATAAATACACACAGTATACACACATATTATGTAAACAAAAAACTTTTATTTTGGATGCGATTAATTGCAATTAATTGTTTGACAGCACTAAAATTTATAATTTCTATATTTAATGATTATTTATTTTTACATTTATATTTTTATTATATTTAATGATTTTAAAACTTTTTATGAAAAAATGCAAATAATGAATATGAGTTTTTTGACATCCAAGTGTAATGGCCACATCTAAAAATCTGCAAAACCCTGTCCTACATCTTTTTTTTTTTCGATAGGCTGTTACATTTGGACGTACATCAAAAAAAAGAAAAAAAAGAAAATACATTATTTATTATATGGATAAATTGAAAATATTAATGTAAATATAAATAATCATAAATATATAAAATCTAAATTT
>JAHKKF010482720.1:0-11323 GCA_019740295.1 Labeo calbasu | reverse complement strand
CATTTTACGTGTTTGAAGTGGCCAAAATCCGCCAGTCTGTTGTTGCACTGCTGAGCCGTGCTCCAGATACCACCATCATCATCAAGTCTGGAAACACTACAGGACGAAAGGTATCTTTGCTCACTTTCCAATCCTACTTTGTTTTCAACAAGAAAATATGGTACTTGTTATGGTATTTGTTGTACATGAAAGTCTACTGTGTTGGGAAAACTTACCTTTCAAAGTAATGCATTACAATAAACTGCTACTCCATAAAAAGTAACAAATTAAGGTTACTTAGTTATTTTTTGAAAGTAATGCATTAAATTACCTGTGTGTTAGTTTTGTCATCTGGACTGAGCTTGCTTATTTGCTTTTAATAACAACACAAAAAAATATATATTTTTGGCAACCTTTCACATTACAAGTTAAATTAACAAGCCTCAGGATGAAGGAAGTGCCTCTCTCAGTTTCTCTCAACACAGGACAGAGGTGAATAAATTAGAAAAAAAGTAGCTCAGATATTTTGTTGTATTTTGTTTGACATGACTCACATTTGTAATGTGTTTCCTCTGACACTGAAAGTCTAGAAACACTGGAGCTTAAAGATGTGTGCTTTAGTGGAGCTCAAGCAGTAGATCATGATGCTCGCAACGCCAAAATCATGGGTTTGACTCCCAGTGAAATTACTATACTTGAACTGATATAAATTTAGGCCTTCAATACAGATAAAAATGGGCAAACCCTTTCCTTTATTTATACTAGGTAGTTAACTGTCATTTCTTTCTATGCTAGCAGAGGTGTATTATTGTTTGTGCAAGCACACTTGGCAATAAAGCTCCTTCTAATTATGATCTGTGTTTTTTACAGAGTATTTTTCAAAGTGACTGGCACATGTTGCAGTTGGACACAGTGATGCGGAAGATGTTCAGTGATATTAATGGAGTCATCTATATAGATGTCTGGCAGATGACTTCCTGTCACTATCTACCTGAAAACATTCACCCAGGACCTGTTATCATTGCTAATGAAATCGACATGTTGCTTTCATATGTCTGTCCTAGCTGAGGCCTGTTCAAGTCGATTTGGTTCCAAACAGAAAATGGGAAACTAACCTGCTTAGGGGAAAGATAAATGTCTGATTCTCTGGCATGCTACGATATTATTTGACTTTATTAACCACTATCAGTACAGAAATTAAAGTAAAGGTACAGTAACTTAGTAAAGTAACTAAAACAATCAGTGAAGCCCTTTTCAGCACTGCGCTCCTTGTCTTCTGTCCAGAGATTTTCTTACTATAGGGAGAAGGGTCTGTATTACTTACTATTGGAGAAAAGCATAACGTCTAAATTGTATCACGTGTCCCTCAATAACCAATCACATTACAATCTTGACATAATTGAATTTCAGTCAGAGCTGTGCGACACTCAATCGCAGTTTACAGATGCCATAGCCTGCGTCCCAATGTACATGCTATCCATCCTAAATTCTATGTGATAGTAGTAATTTTCAATACTATTTAATTCAATACATTGGGATGCAGGGATAGCTTCGTCTCATTTCGGAGGCTGCATCCTCCGGAGGTCGCATTTGAAGGCTGCACACGTCATTAAGTATGTTCTATTTTAGAAAAGTAACCATAATAAAATTTAACGTTTTTCCTTGCGAGGTGTAAAATACTATAATTTCTTTTTTACTTTGCAATTTAACTGTTACTTTTGTTAAATGAGACCTCCCGATGACGTGTGCAGCCTTCAAATGTAACCTCCGGAGGATGCAGCCTTCCAAATGAGACGCACCTCATAGGAATGGATGAAAAGTGCCGTAAACTGAATCTCACCTATTGCAAAAATCTGTGAATAATAAAACTGCATTTTTTTTTTCATTGTAAATAGTTCAATCCAAAAGTGTTGTTTAGTGTAAAACATACCGAAGATTAGCAGATAGGCTGTCGATTCATTAAATGATAAACTGTCTCCTCTATGTTGCCAGTTAACAAAAAAAAATCAAATTGACACTGAATCGGGTTTTATATTTTCTAATTAATTTTGTTATTTTAACTCAATCCGTTGTTTACATTTTCTTGGTTGTGAACTTAAGGGATCATAAATGAATGGATCAACAAATAACAGGTGATAATTCACTCAATCACTCAACTCAGATTATAGAGAATACTCAAATTCACCACACGGGGTCACTATAGCGGTATTTACACTCCAAACGGAGGTTTCACATGAATAAGCAAAAAGTAAATACAAAAAACTCAAATAAAGTGTCGATATTCCCGAATGCACAATTATTTCAAATATTAGGGCACACTTTTAGGGTGAAACAATACTCTTTAGGATCACACAAACACGATAGTGGCACCCTACACAAAACCACAGAATAACTGTCAGCATTTTCGTCATATGAACAAAACAATGTTACATGAAAGCCGAATATAACATAAACATGATATTATGCACATCATTCACATACGTTATGCACATAGACACATCACATTTAACACTTACCGAATTCTATTTTACTGAGAATCCGTAACACTTGTCTCGTGCAATGTTTCCCAATCTCCGTTCATCCCAATCCCTAACCACAAAATACACGTACATACACGGGATGAAACAAACGCATTGAATTATGGAAGATTTAAGTAATATCATCGTATGGACTCACATAAATACCGGATTTAACCTAGGATGATTTATGATTGTCTTCCTCTCTCATGCACTGCGTAACCCGTCTGTCTCTGTATCGCACTCTAAGTGCGTCATGCATAGCAGTCGCTTTCTTAAAGGGGAAGTACAGTCTTTTTAAGCCTCACACTTTAATACCACCCGGCTACATCTAAAAAGCTGTTTATTTAGCGTAGTGAAGCCTCTCTTCCATTAACATCCATTGCCAGACCGAAATTATTAGCTTTAGCCGTTACGCTTTTTCGACTAATGGTTTCAGGCTTGCCATCTAGTGTCTTTGTTCAGTCTTCCTTTTTACTGTATTTCTGCAGCGTGAATGTAAGGTCGTATGTATTCATGAATGTTTAAACAAGCACCAACAAATGATTTTAAGAGCAATGGCTTCAGAAGACTTTAAATATGACTCGCTAATTGTAACATTTTGTTTGTGTACATCTAAACCTGTTGCTCTTTATTATTAATTATTCTTTCATTCTGAATTACTGAATGAATAACAGAAAACTGCAAACTTGTGTATTCTGTATTATACAGCTTTATTTTCTGCCCTGAAAACATGAACAATGTGACAAAAGGCTGAAACACCTTAACACACATAAATGAAATAAACAAACTATACAAAATGCAAATGAAAAACACTTTTTATCAATTAATGGTATCCATCAATTTTCCTTGGGGTGGGGTTGGGATAAAATCATCTGCTGAATGAATAAAGGTAAATAAATGACACTACCATTCATTCAGAGCTCCAGAAAAGAAAGAAAGACGAAGCAAAGAAAGAAGGATAATTGATACATTGATTAATAACAATCAATTTCTGGTTGAGACTCCTCCCGGTCAGCAATTTGATCTTACAGTCATCTCGTCATGAGCTCCCAGGATACTCATGATGTGGTCACAATGTGAGGGTCACAGTGAGCTAAAAGTGTAACCTCACAGCACCCTCAGTGTGTGCTCATACTATGGTCACAATGTGAGGTCAAAGTGCACTCACTGCACAGAGACTAGGTACCCAGCATGAAGCCTTTGAATGCCACCAGATTAAGTTTACTTTGACTGAGTTTACAGCCATTCAAGTTCATTGTGTTCAAGTCAGAATTTGAAGAATCCTCTCTTTGTAAAAAAACAAAAGACATTGATTATAATGTAACTTTGTAAGATCATAATGAACTGAAGTGAGTGACAGTTTTTAGTGATTATAAAGTATTTTTCACACTACCCAGATAATATATTCTAATTCTAATAATAATTCTTTCAAAATGTAAATAAAGTTTATATATAAATTCAGAATGAAGAGTTTAGATGCAAAAGCCTCAAAATCCATCTGACGTATTTCTCTAAAATGAGAATTTCTTTCTGGCTACTTTGTATAGTACTGGTACTGATACTTCTGATTGGGCTGAGGGTGGAATTTAGCAGTTTGAAGTAAAGGTTTTTGATGGACGTAAACTATGTGTCAGGAGCATTATCTGATTTTTGACCGGGAAGGCTTTCAGCTGGTTTTGCATCTGAACTCTTCATATATACTGCTGAGAAGACTAGCAGCCCCACCCTGTACATAGAGCAAAGTTTTGGTTATTTTTTTTTAAATTACAATGAGAGACATAGCTATAGCAATGGATGGGTATATTACTGTGTGTATATATATAAACCCTGATCACCTAATGCACGTGCACAGATTTACACATACGCACTGCAGGCTTTCACAGACATATATAAGCATATGCACTTGCTGTATATATTCACGTAAAAAAATATATATATATAATTACACATAATTACATTTGAGGTTTCACAGGCTTACAGCAGACACCACACATGGTATTACAGAAACACTTTATTTTAGAGATTTCATTTTAGAGATAAAATAAAAGATGTTGCTTTGGAACCAGTCACCAGCAGGTGGTGCAAGGAATGCTTAAGTATAAAATGTTCAGTTTATGTAATGTAATTTCTTTATCGTCAGTGAGGGCTATTGGTTAAAAACAAAACAAAACAAAACAAAACAAACAAACAAACAAACAAACAAAAAAACTACTTTTAAAAAACTATCTGCTTTTTATTCTTTTTTTATTTAGTCCAGGGAAAGATCCCTTGCTACATGTACTGCGTTACTAACCAGGACCTGTCAGCAGTTGCTCTTTTGTTGGTTTGATTGCTTCTGTTGTCCTAATCTGTAAGTTGCTTTAGGTGAAAGCGTCTGTCAAATTACTAAATGTAAATGTAATACGATTACATATATGAAACTGTACAAGCAACACCGATGCTGCACTTTTATCACAGTACTGTTTTTTTTTTTTTTCCACCTTAATCTCAGTTTAACAATATAATAGTTTAGATTACATTTTGCAAAACAGAAAGTCTAAAGTAGCTGTGAAATGTGTGAGTGCATATAAATGTACACACATATTATCTGCTCACCTCTTCCTCCATTAAACCGAAGAACCAGATCCACTGGTTTCACTTGCTTTAAAACACTGAAACTCTTATAAAATCTTATACAGAAAACAAACTGGAACAATGCCACAATGAAAGCACAGTGTTACCAAATCAAAGGGCAGTCTGATGAAATATTAATGTGAGCTTAAGTTGTAGATCAAGTACAAAGTTGAACCTGTGACAAAGAAAAAAGGAAAAAAAAATCAAACAAACACTGAGCTATAGATATAGTTCAGGTACAAAGGTGAAACTGTGAGGAAACCGCCTTTTATGTAAATATAAAATCTGAATTCACTCCTGTTTGTCCTGATGTGTAGCATTTTATCTTCACCTCTCCTCCATGTCTTTGTTCTCTCTCACTTTGTCAGTTCTGATAAGTTCATAAGGAATCAGTACACTGAACTACATCTGCATTGGAAATTAAATGCTGTCTTTCAAATGTATTATATAAAGGCCTGTGATATTCCAGTGTTCAGATATAATGCACATGTAGGTCCTGTTCAGTGCTAGCAATATTATGATTATTATTTCATCTAATAAAACAGAAAATAACTATTTACTATACACTGTAAAACATAAATAAAATAAAATAAAATAAAATAAAATAACAATGAAATGCTTGGCAGCACAGGGTGCTAAACATTTTCCATTAATGGAAGTAATGTTAAAGACTGTTTCTTTCTTTCTTTCTTTTTTTATTTAACTGTTACTTTACAGGTATTGTCTAGATTATCATTGTGAAACTGTCACAAGCGCGATCTCTGTGGCTCCCCCTGTCCCTCCCCCCGTCCCGCGCCAGCCGGAACCCTCACCCGAGTTTTGACTACGTTTCCCACAATCCCGTGCCTGGGGCCGCTCTCTTCCGGTTCCGGGTCCCGCGGTTCACTTCCGCTTGGGCGGCCATTTCAGCGCACCTAGCCGGCGCGTTCATCGCGAAGTTTTGTTGGTCATGCCCTCAATCCTGAGCGTTATTTATAGGACTGCCTTTTCTGTTGTCAACCGGACTGTTAACCTTGTTTGTGAACCTTTGCTGCCTGCCCTTCGTCAACCCTCGCTATCCCCACGGACTATCTCTTTTGACCGCAGCCGGCCCCGACCCTTTGCATGGACACTTACTATCCCTTTGGACTTGCCTACGCTACTCCAGTCTGCTGTTGTTGACCCTCGCCTGTTTGTTTTGTCCGATTTGAATAAACTGTTGCATATGGATCCAACGTCTCAAGATTCGTCATTGACCGCGTCACAGAAAACTTCGCCGCCTTCTGATCCAGCGACAGTTTCACAGTTCGCGTCGGAGATGTCTGCCCAAGCTACCATGCTAACCCAGCACCAGCAACAACTAGAACGTCTCACTGCCCTGACCGAGCAGCTGGTGCAAGCGGTCCAAGGGCTACAGGTAGCTTCACCTCCCGTCGCCACTCCTCCACCTCCACCTGCACAACTCCCAGCGGTTCAGCCCGTCACCGCCAGCCCCCGCCAGCCCCCGACTCGCCTTCCCAGAAAAATTTGATGGAACAGCAGATAAATGTAAGGGCTTTTTGTTACAATGTACCCTGTTCGTAAACCAACAGCCTAACCTTTACGCTACGGATGAGAGCAAAATAGCATTCGTTTGCTCTCTCTTAACTGGAAAGGCGCTCGAGTGGGCCACCGCGGTGTGGGACCTCGGACAATCCACCTACCCCACGTTTGCTACTTTCCTCCGGAGCTTTAAGGAGGTCTTCCAGCCTGCTCCAGAGGGAAGTGAGGCGGGTGAGCAGATTGTGGCGTTGAGGCAAGGACGCCGTACAGCCGCCGAATATGCATTAGATTTTAGAACACTGGCGGCGCAAAGTGGATGGAATGACGGTCCTCTCAAATTACACTACCGCAAGGGACTTAACGCGGATTTGCAGGTGGAGCTAGCCTGCCGTGATGAGGGGCTTTCACTAAATCAATACATCGACCTCTCCATCAGGATCGACAAGGTAATGCGGCCCCGTAAGCCCAGCCGGACTTTCCCTGCAACGCTTCAGCCTCAGCCGTCGGCCTCCACAAACCCTGAGCCAATGCAGCTGGGAACAACAAGGCTCCCCGTCGAGGAGAGGGAGCGTCGATTACGTAACAACCTCTGTCTCTACTGCGGACAGGCGGGTCACATTCGCGCCACCTGCCCGACACGACCACCACGACCTCCCACCTCGGTGAGTGTTTCTAAATCCTGTTTGAATCGTTGTGAGATCCCTGTGATGCTTTACTCAGACGGCTTATCTGTTAGAACCATGGCTCTGATTGATTCCGGCGCAGCCGGCAGCTTTATTGACAAAGACTTTGTACATGCTAACCGATTGCCTGTTCTGTCTTGTGCTCACCCCGTGGCAGTGGCCGCCCTCGACGGGAGACCATTAGGGACGGGCCGCGTCAATCACGTCACCAAAGACCTCACCCTCCGTGTAGAACCCGGACATCAGGAAACCATCCGGTTCTTTGTCATATCCTCACCACAGTCACCCCTCATCTTAGGTTATCCATGGCTCAACTGTCACGAACCCACCATCTCCTGGGCAGGAAGAGTCATCACCCACTGGTCACCACACTGTCAGGAGCACTGCATCCACCCATCTTCTCAGACACCACCCAAGCCAGCCACGCCTCCACCTTGCAGGACCATCCCTGTGGAATACCAAGACCTGCTCGAGGCGTTCAGCACAGTCAAGGCAACTGAATTGCCACCTCACAGGCCAGGGGAATGTGCTATCGATTTAACACCCGGGGCCGCTCCACCACGAGGTCGTGTATTCCCACTCTCACAGCCAGAGTCCCTGGCTATGGAGAAGTACATCAAGGAAGAACTTGCTAAGGGGTTCATCCGACCCTCAACCTCTCCCTTCCCTTCTTGCGGCCCTGCATCGACTACCGTTCCCTCAACGAAGTAACCATAAAGTACCGGTACCCTCTTCCTCTCGTTCCGCCAGCCTTGGAACAGCTACAGTCTGCAAGATACTACACAAAGCTAGATCTTCGCTCTGCCTACAACCTGATCCGCATCCGAGAGGGCGACGAGTGGAAGACGGCTTTCTCTACCACCTCAGGCCACTACGAATACCGGGCGATGCCCTTCGGCCTGGTCAATAGTCCGTCTTATTTCCAGGCGTTCGTCAATGATGTATTCAGAGACATGCTGAACCGTTGGGTCATTGTGTACATGGATGATATTCTCGTCTACTCCAACTCCTATGCCGAACATGTCCAGCACGTCAGGTCAGTCCTCCAACGCCTTATCCAACATAAACTGTACGCCAAGGAGGAGAAGTGTCAATTTCATCAGGAAAGTATTGCCTTTTTGGGGTACATCATCAGCCCGGAGGGCGTGGCTATGGATGAAGCTAAGTCAACACAATACTGGACTCCCGACGCCGGAGCGGTCACCTACAGTACCTGGTCGACTGGGAGGGTTATGGCCCCGAGGAGCGGTCCTGGGTGCCCGCCGAAGACATCTTGGACCCCTCCCTCACCACAGACTTCCACGCTGCTCACCCAGATCAGCCAGGGCCCCGACCCAGGAGTAGACCCCGGCAACCCCGCACCAGGAGGCACTCGCAGAGGGGGGGGCTCTGTCACAAGCGCGATCTCTGTGGCTCCCCCCCTCCCGCGCCAGCGGGAACCCTCACCCGAGTTTTGACTACGTTTCCCACAATCCCGTGCCTGGGGCTGCTCTCTTCCGGTTCCGGGTCCCGCGGTTCACTTCCGCTTGGGCGGCCATTTCAGCATGCCTAGCCGGCGTGTTCATCGCGAAGTTTTGTTGGTCATGCCCTCAATCCTGAGCGTTATTTATTGGACTGCCTTTTCTGTCAACCGGACTGTTAACCTTGTTTGTGAACCTTTGCTGCCTGCCCTTCGTCGACCCTCGCTATCCCCACGGACTATCTCTTTTGACCGCAGCTGGCCCCGACCCTTTGCATGGACACTTACTATCCCTTTGGACTTGCCTACGCTACTCCAGTCTGCTGTTGTTGACCCTCGCCTGTTTGTTTTGTCCGATTTGAATAAACTGTTGCATATGGATCCAACGTCTCAAGATTCGTCATTGACCGCGTCACAGAAACATTCACTGTAAAACTTTTTTTTTTCAGTCAAAAGTTAAATCAGCTAACAACAGCACACATGCAAAAACTAACTATCACTGCATCAACAACTCCACAGCTACTGTCTTTAAATAAAATGATATGCAATATATTTTATTTTTTGGCCTAGATCCTCTCTCTAGATCACAGCATCTTCACTTAAAACAAACCAGTCTGACTTTATTTCTTTCATACAAAATGTCTTATTAAGAATTAGCAGAGATTTAGATGTTTTATTATAATTAATAAAGTTTAAAGTCGCCTTTGTGGAGATAAGCATTTGCTTTGGCTTCTGACCCTTCATGGCACTTTCTATATAATGATTAAAAAAAGTGGCTTCCTGACTGTCGTAATGTCACAAGACTGCTGTAATAAAAAAAAAAAAAAAAAAAAAAAAAAACTTAAAAGCTAACATATTCAGAGACAATACTTATGATGTAATCAGTGAATCAAACTACTACATAATCATAACCAGCTTTCCACTCACAATTTTTACTATAACAAATATACCTTAGAAACAGACAGTTACAGCAGCAAGAAAAAAAAGTTATAAAGTTAAGGGTCAGAATCCCAACTATTCTTATCTCCACAATGGCGACTTCAAAATGTATTATTTTCAATAAACATAAAAATTTGTAACCTCTATTAATTCTCAATAAGTTACGTATGAAAAAAAAAATATTATGTATTATTAATTAATTCATTCATTCATTCAATAATTTTACAGTAAAGGTGTTTGATTTGAATAATTTAGGAAATGCCTGTAAATTAAAAGTGTTGTCAGCTTATTTATATAAGGAAATTTTACTTTCATTTTAAAGTTTTTGTTTGGCACCCTGTGCTGCCAGTCATTTGACCATTTTATTTATTATTATTATTATGTATCAAAATGTGAATTACTGTAATTTGTCATTAATGTCATACTTAAAATAACAGCCAAATAGGTAACTCAGAGATCATTTGGACTGCAAAAGAAGAGTTTTTGACTGCAATTAAAAATAAACAAATAAATAAATGTTTTATAAACACATATTTATAGCAGCTAGATAATAATAATAATAATAATAATAATAATAATAATAATAATAATAATAATAAATTAATAAAGAAAAATAAGAAGTCAAAATGGTGACTTTATTATTTTTAATAAAACATCAACATCTAAACCTAACCTCTGTTAATTCTCAGTGAGAACTGTGGACATATGACAGAAATAGTCTAGCTGGTTATTCATGTGTGAAGTTGGCCATGCTGTTGTGAAGTTGTTTATTCAGATCTTGAGATTTAATGTCTTCTTGTATCTTCAGTTGATTTCATCAACTCTTTTTTTTTTTTTTTTTGCTTGTCGTTCCTCTG
This sequence comes from Labeo calbasu, assembly GCA_019740295.1. Taxonomy (NCBI): domain Eukaryota; kingdom Metazoa; phylum Chordata; class Actinopteri; order Cypriniformes; family Cyprinidae; genus Labeo; species Labeo calbasu. The sequence continues at coordinate 753 of JAHKKF010482720.1, read as the reverse complement.
AATGAACAAATGTTATTTTTATTTATTTATTTATTTATTTATTTTTGGTGCTTAAATCCCATTACAAAAAAAATAAAAGTTACTACTGCATTTTGTATGGTAAGACACTGAAAACCACAGCTTTTCATTTATTTATTTATTTATTTATTTTACTGTAAGTCCTGCTGATGATTTTTGTCATATTAAGTCCAGTAAAACACAAAAGGTTGCTACCATATTTTTCACAGTAAAATACTGGTAACCATAGCAAATTTTATTCCTGCTGATGTTTATTTGCCATTAATTTAAGTTAAATAGACACTCATTGGACCACACCCACTCCTTGTTATTTTCCATAGTAACTCATTGGTTCCTTTTGTTCTCCAGTGTATAAATAGCAGTGTTGTGTTAACCAATAAAACATCAACATCTGATCCTCTGTAATTGTCAGTAACAGCAGGTGTAACACACAATCATCATTTAGTTAGTACCTTAATTAGCTCATTGACTTTAACTCTTTGAAAGTCCCACCTCTGCTCAATTGATTAAGAACTACACTGTTAAAAATCGCTGTAAAAAAACGGCCAAATTTTGACAGTAGCATGCTGTTTTCCATTAAAACAGTGCATTCTGGGTATTATTTGTCATTTTCGAAAAAGTAGCCTGCTGCTATGTTTGGTGAATTAACAGCGTTCAAAATCGACACTCAGAGACTGTGTTTAAAATCAAACTCTACACCCTCATTCACTATTCCCTACATGAGTTTACTAATAT
>JAHKKF010482717.1:0-16106 GCA_019740295.1 Labeo calbasu | reverse complement strand
TGTAAATGTATTCTTATTCGGTCAAATATGATACCTAACTGAAGTTATTAACTAATGATCCTTATTTCAAAGCATTACCAGTTTTCGATTGGCTTAAAAGAGGTGGGCTGCACCCCTAACTGTTTTTTCTCTATTATAAAGACAAGTTTGATTTCTTAGGACATCTTTTCAATGATATTTTCCTTTGATTTTTTGGGATTGTATTCCACAAAAAATGCTTACAGATCCTTTGTTCATCTTCAGAACACAAATTAAGATAGTTTTGATGAAATCCGAGAGCTTCAAGGCCTAGAAAAGTAGTAAGGACATCATTAAAATAGTCCATGTGACATCAGTGGTTCAACCATAATTTTCTGAAAATACAAGAATACTTTTTGTACGCATAGAAAACAAAAATATCTTAAATTGTGTTCAGAAGATGAACAAAAGGTCTTACAGGTTTGGAACGACATGAGAGTGAGTAATTAATGACTGAATTTTCATTTTTCCCTTTTTCCCATTTATCCCTTTAAACACTTTTTATGCTTCCTTTCTGATTTATGTAATGTAAAATGTATTCTCTTTCCTCAGTTCATGACAAAGAGCCCCAGTAAGCGTCTTGGCTGTGTGGTGACCCAGGGACTAGAGGAAGCCATTAAAATCCACCCCTTCTTCAGAGACATCGACTGGGTCTTGCTGGAGCAGAGGAAGATCAAACCCCCCTTTAAACCTCGCATTGTAAGCATACATGATTCTCACACATTGAATTAACCCACTTCTGTTGCTCAAAGGTTTTTGGGTCGATTCCCAAGAAAAAGACAAAATGTACTGTATATAAAATGCAATGCAGTTTTGACCCGTCATAATTCATAGACATTGTTTTCTGCAAAATATTCCGACACAGCACGCACACATTGACTTTATCTCTCGTGTTCCTCTGTCTTTAGCGTCTGTGGTCTAGACTGAAAGTCGGATGCCACAACGGCACTTCTCAACTTCTGCTTTCCCATGGCGGGGGGAAGGGCTGCGAGTGTTGTGTGTATGTGTGCGTGTGTATATGTACACAAGTGGGTGCTCTAGATGGAAAGGTCACAGAAAGGTTCAGAGAAAACGCGACCGCCACTTGCTCTCTTGCCCTCTGAGTAACTTTGAGCTGGCGTTCCGTCACCACACTCTCTACACTCAACACATTTACATACGCACCTGTGGCTTTTAACTGAAAGTCTACACTGCTTCTTAGAACAGCATTGGGGACGAAATCTTAAGAAATACAGACATTTGTTTGTATTATTGTCTTAATTATCATATGTGACCATGTACCACAAAACCAGTCATAGTGGTCAAATTTGTGAAATTGAGATTTATACATCATCTGAAAGCTGAATAAATAAGGTTTCCATTGATGTATGGTTTGTTTATAGGACAATATTTGGCAGAGATTTGAAAATCTGAGGGTGCAAAAAAATCAAAATATTGAGAAAATCGCCTTTAAAGTTGTCCAGACGTTCTTAGCAATGCAAATTATTAATCAAAAATTAAGTTTTGATATATTTATGGTAGGAAATTTGCTAAATATCTTCATGGAACATGATCTTTACTTAATATCCTAATGATTTTTGGCATAAAAAAATCCATACAGTGTATTTTTGGCTATTTCTACAAAATATATCTGTGCTACTTACGACTGGTTTTGTGGTCCAGGGTCACATATTTTTTAAAGGGTTAGTTTTGATGAAAATAAATTACAATTTTGTCATCATTTACTCATGCTCATGTCACTTTGTTTTAACAAATTAAGATATTTTTTTCCTTCCATTGGAAGTTTATTACACCAAGACTTGGCTCAAAATTTCATAAAGCACAATCCATATGAATCAAGCAGTCGAATCTAAGAAATTCTAAAGGAACGTGGGTGATTTATATGATGAACAGATTTAACGTATTTTATTCACATCAAATATGGTAAACAGGAGCTCAAACATGCTTCTGCAAGAACCACTGAGGTTTTTCTCACATGTCAAGCATGTACGGTTGAACTTCTCCATGAAACAATTAGGTTTTTTTCTCATGCGTCTAACAAGTACGATTGAGCTTCTGCAAGAACCGGTGAGGTTTGTTTGATCTCCTTATGAGCTTTTTGAAGTGTTAATGTTTTGATTTAAAGAATGAGTTAAAATTTCCTGTTAACTTACTCACCCCCATATCATCCAAGATGTTCATGTCTTTCTCTCTTCAGTCAAAAAGAAATTAAGGTTTTTGATGAAAACATTTCAGGATTTTTCTCCATATAGTGGACTTCAATGGGGATCAGTGGTTTGAAGGTCCAAACTGCAGTTTCAGTACAGCTTCAAAAGGCTCTACACGACCCCAGCCGAGGAATAAGGGTCTTATCTAGCGAAACAATCAGTCATTTTCGAAAAAAAAACAAATACAAATTTGTATATTTTTTAACCACAAATGCTTGTCTTGCACTTGCTTGACTTCACGCGTTATGTATTCACGTTGGAAAGGTCATGCGTGACGTAGGCAGAAGTACCAACCCAGTGTTTACCAAACAAACATGCAAAGAAAGTCAAATGGCCTTTTCAAAAAAAAGATAAAACAACAATATCAGACGTTTTTTGAAGGAGGAGAGTTTTTATACGCTACCTTTTTAAATGAAGAACTAACCACATGTGACCTTTCCAGCGTGATTACGTATGTGTGAAGTCATGGACTCGCATGGCAGAGCTAGTGCAAGACAGGCATTTGTGGTTAAAAAGTATATAAACATACATTTTTTTTAGAAAATGGCCAATCGTTTTGCTAAATAAGACCCTGAAGTAGTGTTGCACGATATACCGGCACTAAAAACGTATCGCGATACCCTGCTTTTAAAAACAGTACGATTATGCATTTTACTAGTACTGGTACTTTAAGAATGCATTTTAATAAGAGCCGTATTTCCTGAGTAAAACACTGGGATGATTAGATTAAAAGTAGCCGGTTTAACTTGAAAGTCAGAAATATGTTACTTAATGTAATGATAGTACTACTATTACTAATAATAAAAATATTATTATATTATATTATATTACTAAGATATTTAAGGAATATTTACCAGAATTTATTTACCAGAAAATTGTAAATACACAACACAGTATATCTGAAAAAAAAAAAATCTTTATCAAATCTAATTGTCTTTTGTAAATTCAATAGACATGCTTTTGACTATTAAAATGTAATGAAATAAAATCCTATTAAAATGCTGTTTTAATAGATAAAATAACTATGATCTCCATTTGGATCATCGTTTATTCAGTTACTTTTCCTGTTGTTCTATGTTTTTGTCATAGTATCGGTTCAGTAGTAGTATTGTGATAGTTTAGTCAGGTATCAAAATTGATCAAAAAGTAAAAATTTTGGTATTGTGACAACACCACTTTGAAGCTGCACTGAAACTGCAATTTAGACCTTCAACCCGCTGATCCCTATTAAAGTCCACTATATGGAGAAAAATCTTAGTTTTTCTCAAAAACCTTACTTTCTTTTCACCCGAAGAAAGAAAGACATGAAGATCTTGGATGACACGGGGGGTGAGTGAATTATCAGGTATTTTTTATTCTGGAAGTGAACTAATACTTCAGTGGACTTTCAAACGAGGAGCAGAAATCTCTCAGGTTTCAAGTACAACATGATGACAGAATTGTATCTTATCAGAATTGTTTTTTAATGGAACTATCCCTTTAAAGGTGAACCTCAGAAAACCTTCATAAACCCATGTATCTCTGTCTGTCTTTTGCTATAGAAAACCAAGCGCGATGTGAATAACTTCGACCAGGACTTCACTCGCGAAGACCCCGTGCTGACGCCAGTAGACGAGGCCATCATCAAACAAATCAACCAGGATGAATTCAAGGGCTTCTCCTACTTCGGAGAAGAGGCTTTGTCTTAAAGCCTAACTTGGTGTCTGTCAGCTCAAATATATGTTAACACACCCACAAACACTCAAAATCCCATCGCATCGCAATACACGAACACACACTCCACAGATGTTCTGAAGACGGGGCTCAAACCGGACCAGAGCAAAACGGCCAGTCCCTGTGGTTCAGTTCCCCTTTACTGCTGTTTTTGTACTTTTATTTCTCTCCAAATCTTCAAAAAGAAAAAAACTACTGCATATGGATCTCATCACAGGCCTCAACAAGTTTGACAACCAATCAGAAAACGAATGTTCTCCAGAGCCCAATAAGGAAGGGTCGGAACGCACTACCTTAAACCAAAATTGACGATACCAATGATTGTACTACAATTTCGGACACCGTTGGTCTTCGTAATCCCTTGATGGAAAGGTCTTGCCCTTGAGGAGGAATTTACCCTGCATACGTGACAATGTTGTGCTGTGCAGTCAAATGCCTTTTTGTGTATTCAGGTGACATTTTGGGAGCAATTTTATAAAATATACAAAGACATTTGTAGTATATATAAATATATATTCCATCAGTGTTATGAAGGTCCATTTGGAATGATAACCTGCTGTATATGGGTTGTGTTACGAAGTGTCGGCCTGAGTAGGTGTGTGCATGACATGTATGTGTCCGTGTGCATGTGTTTGCATGAATGAGAGCGAGAGGCCCTTGCCCTCCTGAAGCTCTACGGTTGTTTTCATGTTGTTTTGCAATGGCTTTTCATTTGCGCTCGACTGTGTAAAGACTACAGTGTGTGTGCGTGCGTGTGTGTGCGTGCCGCGTCCCGCCGCTATGCATAAGAAGGTTTAGTCGTGGGCAGACCGACCAGTACCCGTAGCTGTCCGGTCGTTTTGTACAGAACGTAACGTGTACATAGTATTCGCTCCAAAAGCCTGTGAAAGCTTCTTAGAGTAGGCAATTGTTTGCATGGTCTTGCAAATCGTGTCGTTATTGAGTAGCATCAGTTTATGGACAGAAAAACATGTTTTGATATCTATGTGCAATACCCTGAACACATTTCCCCTAGTTCTTTTCTTTATTTTTACATTTTTCTCTTTCGGTTTCTCTCCGTGTGCTGATTTTCTCGTGTTGCCTAGGTTAGAGCTTCACCAAAGGCTTTCTCGCTCTCTCTCTCTCGTGCTTCTCTCTGCCATTCTCATGTACATAGTTTGCTGAAATACATAAGCTGTGGAATGTAGTGGAAAAATGTGTGAGCTCTTAATTTATTCAATATACATGTAGCTCGCTTCCCTTTTTGTGTCAGTAAGTCGGTCGTTTCTTTTGCGTCTTTTTATGTTGCTTTATTTCAGACAGTTAACCTGCGTAGATCTTTCAAACTATTCAGTCTTGTTTTAAAAGTTTGTGAACCCCCTGTAGTTGAATCATTTACTTGTGCAATGTGAAAGACTCTAAAGGAGAGGTGAAGTAAACGAAAAAAGGGTACATTTCAGGCGTACTAATTAAAACCTTCTGGAATGTGATGACTTTTGTTTTAGCAATTGAATGGCGATTTGAATAAGAGTTTTGAATAAGTGTTTCGTTGTTCTTTTAAAAGTGGTTGCTGACTTTCAACATTTCTTTCTGTCTGAAGTTTATTTTCGTTTCGTTGCTCTTTTTTTAAACGTGTCTGTGGGTTGATCACGGTAGCTAGGTCAATGTTGCTGATTGTCTTTGAAGCCTTTTCTCTCACAGGCACTTTCCTGTCTGTCGCCCTCACTGTATCATGCCAAATGTCTCGTTCAGCTTTATTTCCACCCGTTGTTTCCTTTTTAATTGTAAAGGAATGGACTTGATATATAGGATGCATCCTTTAAAGTCAAAACAAAGTAAATAAACTAAGAATTACCTCTTAAATTAAGTGCAAAGATTTCTCTGGCTGAATATTGAATATTTGCGCATACAGTATTAAAATACATAAATGTTTCATATGTATGATAGTGCTGTATTATTTACATCTGGTATTGGACTTTAGTTTCTGTATGGTGAAGCTTCATGTGCACAGAGGTATTTCTTTTCTGGATACACTAGCGTTATCTCGTAAGCATTTTACTATGTGCCAAATGTACTGTCATCTAAAGGATGTGAATGTTTTGTTTAACCTATTAAACCCCAAGATGTATGAAATATGATGTGTTTTGGTAATATGTTGCAAGAGTATTATGTGCACACACACCCATACTGAGGAAACAGAACATCAGATTGCAAAAGTAAAATATGCGACTACAATACAGTGCAACGTAAAAAACTGACCCGATAGGACATTTGAAGTGTTTTTTTTTTTTTTGATTATTTCAACATCTCACAAATCACCTATTGCCTTAAATCTGCTGACACCAGCAGGTTTCTCTGAGGGCGTGGGGTCAGCAACATTGTGAAACCAACATTCATGCATTGCCATTGAGCTTGATGTAAGCTGTACTTTAATAGTCATTCAAAGAAAAAGCCTAAATGGAAATGTTTGATGTGTGCACATGCACACTTCTCACGTGTCTTTTTCAAACCATTCTGATAAGGACAGACATAATTGCAGTTTTCCATCAACTACATGGTTTCTGAAGTTATAACAGGTTTAGAGGTTGTCACTAACTATTATTTTGGTAATTATGTAATCTGTCTGTTATCCTGACAATAATTTTTTGTGTGTGTGTGGGGGGGTAATAAAAATATACCTATGCAGACAATGGCCTTTGAAATAACTTAAAATACATATATAATAGCAATGAGGTAATAATAATTAGTTCAAATAAAGTATCCAAATCAAGTAAGCATATTGAACAAATCTGTTTATGAACAATAGCATTATAATAAATGACTGCAGAGGGCGCCAACGGACGACGACTGTTTTTACACTTCACAGCTCAATCAAATCCTTGTTTAATAGACTGTTTTCAAGACGCGTCATCAATCAGCCATATTGGCAGCACCGAACGTAAACAGTGCCGCTGAACCAAAGGAAACTCAAATATTTTGCTGATTTTTGCTGTTGAAAATAGTCAGTTATTGTCATGTTTTGGGCTGTACTAATCAGTCAGACAGGGACAAACATTTGGAGTACTATAGACTGACAAACGTTATAACAAATCAAGGAGAAGAGTGCCAAAAAACTATCTGAGGAACAAAAGGCGTTTGTGGTTGGCCAAACTGAACCAGGATTTCCAGGGCAAGAATCTTGACAACATTAGTGTTCATTCTTATCATTTCCGGTCAGGTAGGTGAAGTATTAGGCTAATAGTTAATTGCTTGTACATATCTTTTTACCATCTTTTAACTTTAGTTTAAATATACCCTTTAAATATATTTTAGTAGCACGGGTATATTTGTAGCAAGAGCTGTACAGCAATACATTGTATGGGTCAAAATGATCATTTTTTCTTTTATGCCAAAAATCATTAGGATATTAAGTAAGATCACGTTCCATTAAGATATTTTAATTTCCTACCATAAATATATCAAAACGTATTATTGATTAATAATATGCATTGCTAAGAACTTCATTTGGACAACTGTAAAGGTGATTTTCTCAATATTTAATTTTTTTTTTTGCAAAAATCGTGAAAAAAAAAAGACAGGTTTTGTGGTCCAGGGTCACAAATGATAACGTTCGTGTGGAGCAGCATTTACTGTGAACAGAGCTGCGAAAGGCATAAACCTGCATTGCATATATCTATGTAATTGAATGGTATCGTTTATGAATTCGTGCTTATGCTTAATTATTATTTTAAATTATGTCATGCAGCACGGGAAAATGGTATAATAATGCGTTTTTTGGATTCTGGTCTGTAGATAAGCGCCACTTCTGGTACTTGACACAGGTACAATGCAATCCAGGATTTTTTTTTAAATCCAGTACTCGAATTTTATCGAGGAATTGTGACAGCCCTAGTTTGAGGGGCTTGATTACATGTTTGTTTACATGGTATACTAGGAAGGGCTTTTTATTAAATGGGATTGGTTCCAAGATAGAGTTGAACTAAAGTTAAACCTGTTCCAATTAAGCCCTGCTCCGGGAAAAGACGCTTTACTGTTGTTTTTCCCAGGTCAACGGTCATTTTTGTTTGTTTGTCCACTTACAGAGATTAAAACTCAGCCCTGATTCATTCTGGATCCTTCTTGGACACTTTACGTGGTGTTTGTTTTATATGAGACACTGAAACTGCACTGTTTCACAGGCCAAATGCGCACAGAACTCGCGGAGCGCGCATGTGAGAGGGGAAGCGCGAGACCCGGGGTCGCGCGCTGAGAGGCAGGCGCGGGGGTGAAGAGCACCAATCAGTGCGCGCAGTGCGCAGTGCACAGTGCTGATAGCACGCGCAGCGCAGGAGCGGCGCTAACGAGCTCTTTACCAGCGTCCGGTCAGTCAGTGTCACTCTGGAGAGGTAGTGCGATCCTCGGCAGTGTTCTGAGACTGCACTAACAGCTCCGGTCATTACTGGAAATGTCATGGACATTGAATGGACATTACGGAGGACAAATAACTAAATAAAGGCATTTGTGAGAAAATACACGTTTAAACTTTATTTTATTCGGAAAAGTTCTGTGAATTCATTATACGCAAGACAAAGTTGTCTTCAGCATAAGCGCATCATGACAGCAGAGAGAGAGAAAAAAAGGTAAGGCGCAGGAAAGTTTTTATTTTTATTTTCTTGAGTTGTTTACCTTCCTTTGAGATTCTAAGGTGAGATTTGACTTATTGTGCAATGACAAGGGCACCAGAGCGGAGCAAACTGCGGTTTTAACTGCTGTTTTAACCTGAGCCACATTATCGCATTAAAAGTTTCCTAGTCTTCGAGGTGTTGTTTTTGAACTGACATGTTTTAGATGTCTCCCTTTTGTTTATAGCATTAAACCTATCACCCCGCAATTTTAGTTTCTCAAGACTCTGATATTGGAGAGGTGTGCGCGGACCCTATTTTTGGCTCGTTCTTGTTAATGGACTCATACAAATGACTTGAAACGTTATTAAATGTCATCACCAGAGTTCAGTCGCTACGAAAAAATTAAATAATGGATTAAAAATAATGATTCTGTTCAATATGCATTCATAATATATACTGCAAGACCAAAGAAAAAGGAGAAAATCTTTATTCAAAGAGCTGGACCCACAGACACGCTCAGACTGAGAATAAAATTGCGCAATGGAGTTTGACGACAAATAACTACCTGTTGAATTCAAACATTACTCTAAAATATTTAATATATTAGGCCTTAATGTTTATTTGTTTTCATCAATTTAACATTTCACAGTCATTTTTAATTTGTTCCATGAGATTTTAGAGCTCAATTTTCTTATTCATCAGTAAAATTAAAAGTGAACTTGTGTGCAGTGAACAAATATTTTTTACTTAAAAATTAAGGCAGCAATTAAACTACATTTTATCTATCTATCTATCTATCTATCTATCTATCTATCTATCTATCTATCTATCTATCTATCTATCTATCTATCTATCTATCATCTATCTATAATCTGTCTATTTTTTACAGTTGTTTCAGATATTCAGATTTATTTCAGAATTATGGTTGTTGTGATATTTTCTGTAACATGAGTAACTGAGTAATATATGTATAGCCATTATTGTCTTTTTTCTGTTGCAATATACTGAAAACAGTTTAGATTGCACCATTTTTTTCATTTAAAAAACATTTTTTAATAGAAAGAAGTAGTCCAAACATTATTTTATGCCTCATAAAATGTAATTATTAGGACTTGAATAATTAAATTAATATTTTTCTTGAAAGCATTATTTTGAATTTTTACCATTTCTATCTATCATGTAAATAACTTGTAAAAGATTTGTCTTTTACTAGCATGCTGCCATAGACACTTAACCTTAGTATTTCCTCTTGATGGATGACATTCTAAAGTCAGATATTGTCAGATACGGACAACATTTTGATTTGGTGGTAAAATAAACCAGCACTGGCTCTCTGGTGCCTAAGGCATGTTGAAGAGGGGTAAATGTTCTTCTGTGTGGTTCTCGGTGGCTTGTTAACGGGAACGTAATGTTCCAATTGAAACTGAGGTTATCAGATCAGGGTTCACCTCTTTTTTTTTTAAATGCATGAACAGGCCATTATGTTTCCCTGCTCTGATTGCTTCTATCACTTTATTCAATTCTTATCTGTTATCTGGTTTGTTTAACTTGCTCTCCAAGTGTTTCATTAGCACTGTGATGTCTTTTGTAATTAGTGCCAGTCGGCTAATGTAATCATTTAACTGTGCTGTTTTAATGACATCTATCAAAGCTTGCTTGCAATATAATATATGCAGTACGGCTATTCTGGCACCCTTGGTTTAGTTATCTTATTCTGTTTAACACTGAATCTTTCACTGGATTATTAGTTGGGAAACTAAAGGTTGGCCATTTCTTTGAGGTTAGGGAAAATAGGATTATCTGTAGTGAATGGGCGCTCTGTACAGTCTGGCTCTTGGCTCTTGGTGAACTCTGGCCTAATCTGGTTGAGAGGCGAGATGCAGAGAGAGATAGAGGGAGGAATGGGTTCACATCGGCCTGCTAATCACATGATCTGCTCCCTTTGACAGCTTTTGCTTTGGTTGTGCGTGATGACGCCTGAGGCAGTAGGTGATAGGTACAGCAGTCTCGCCATTGTGTTTGCTAGGTTGTTATGTGCGCTTCAGGAATCGTGACAGCTCTGTTTCACGCAAATCTCCCTTGAGATCTCTCGCTGAAATACAGACTGTCCTCCTGTTGATAGTTTGACTGACATTTTTAATGTAAAGAGCTCTACAGGTGGGAGTGGCCACATAGCTGTTGGTCTTGCTATTTTGTTTCAGCAATTGCACGAAAGATGAAAAGAGAGGACAAAGAAGTGAAAACGGCCAGCAGGCCTCTGTCTTCGGGCTACCTTGACCTGTTGCGCATTACTAATTCAGAAGTTGTTTAGCCAGCTAATGTCGAAAGTGCTTATAGCGTAGCTGGGGGTTGAGGTCAGCAGCTGGACTGTGTGGGAACAGAACTCAGTAGCCTAGTTGAGGGCAGAGGACACAACTCCCCTTCATTTGAAGGATTGAATTCAGCCAGAATGCGGTCAAAGGGTTTGTAAAAACTACATCTCTTAAGAGAGATAAACCTTACGCTCAGTTCACATTCAAGGGTTGTTCGGGCAGGATTGGGTTACTGAAAAAATAAGATAGGAGCTCATGCATTGGCTGATGGTTAACGATTCCAGCTGGCTGCGAGAGAAGTGTTTTCTTTATGGTTCATAACAAAACCACTGGAATGATTAAATGTGTATTTTTTGTTATTATAAGTTAAGTCTAACAAGTTATGTAAAATATGCATAATACTGATGGCATTTGACCCCCGATTATGCAACAGGTGGAAAACACTGATATGCCAGTAGGTGGCGACAAGTGACAGTGTTTGTCATTGAATCATTCGCACACACAACTGATTTATTCGAGAATCAAATAAGCAGCTTTTAACAACCATCCTTACGAGTGAGTCGTTGAATTGTTTGCTTAACTGATTTGTTTAAAATACCAATCTGTTTAGAATAAAACATTTGATTCTATTTTGACCTCTAAAAGGTAAATTACTCTGTGTTATTGTTTATTAAATCCGCTTTTGCTTGTGTGATAATTTCTTAAAGGGATAGTTCACTCAAAAATTGAAAATTCCGTCATTAGTAACTCTCCCTCACATCGTTCTAAACCCACTCTGACCTTCATTCATCTTTTGAACACAAATTAGGATGTTTATGATAAAATTGCAGCAACTGTACTGCCACTTTAGTGGCTCAACCTTAATGTTATGAACCTACGAGAATACTTTTCATGCACAAAGAAAACAAAAATAACAACTTTATTCAACAATTTCATCTCTTCCTTGTCTTTGACACGCGTTCATGACAATATCATGATGCACTGCTGTCTATGCTGGGTCAGAAAACTCGTATTTCATCAAAATAATCTTAATTTGTGTTCTGGAACGACATGAGAGTGAGTAAATAATAACAGAATTTTCATTTTTGAGTGAACTGTCCCTTTAATTATTTTGGCTCGCCATTGTTCTGAGATGGACGAAGCAGAGAAACTGTAGGCATTAATAGACATAACTAGAGATCTTTGAAACAGCATAAACCCCAAACCATTAATTTCTTGGTCACATTTATCATGGATTTAAACTCATGAGATCCATCTAGACTCTTTGGCATTAAAATTTTTTAAATTTGTTTATTATGTTGTCTGGTGGGTTCATGGTTTTCCATGCATGTCAGACTTTCAGAATGAGGGAACAATGTGCAGTGTTTAAATGCAACGAAATGTTTCATTATTCAAATTTTGCAGTCAGCAGCATTTTGTTGTTGTTTTGAGTGCTTTAGTTGGTGCATATACAACTTTTATTTCTGATGCTAAAGTAAAATTAAAGCGCCCTGCGTGTAAAATGTCCTTGACATATGATTCACACTTTTTCAAATAATTGGATCAAAAGGGCAGATGCTGTTAGATTGTTAGATGTTATTTGACACAACTCCAGGTTACATAAAATCAATTTATTAGCATTAGTGTTTTGTTGCATAGTATTTTAAATACTCTAAAAAAGTAAATAGATTGTATAATAGATTGCATAAGCACTTAAACTCTGGATTCAGAATCAGCTGTAGTCATGAAAGACAATCACTCTTCTTTCCCACAAACGATTGTACTAAACTCTATATGAGTCTGTGTTATCTTAAACCATTATGTCTGCATTTTTAGAGATGAACTGCTCATTAAAACCCTGATGTGGTTTCATTTATGGTTAGAAACAGAAGCAGCAACAGTTTGAGTTAAAATGGAAGTTACCATTCCTCATTTAGCCTCGACAGTAAATTCATGTGTAATTCCCATGGGTTTGACCTCTGAGTAAAACCGATCAGCCATTTCCTGTGAGAAGAATCCATAGTTACTATTACAATGACAAATTTTTTGTGAAAATGGGGGTAGTGGGAGGGCAAAAAAGGGGCATGTTGTGGTTGCCAAATATGCAGCTGTATAATAGAGGGCTGATTATCGCATTCCTTGCACCCCCGCACCACGCTGCGCACATTTTACAAACACTCCCAGAGTCGGGGAATAGGGGACCCACACTGGGAGGCAGCTACTGGAATTACACCGCTAGATCCTGGTCTCAACATCGGCCTCCCACTGAAACTTAGCGCTGCACGCAGGCCACGTGCGTTGGTATCTGTGTTAGTGTTATAATATGTGATGGATTAGAGAGCACTTGTGGTGTTTTGCCGACAAATAGCTCTGTGTGGCTTGGTTTGTTGTGAGGGTGGCACTGTGCACTGTGGCACACCACACTTAGAGGCCATAGAAAGTTCACTTCTTTCTGCCACACACGCTTTCACACACTGGCAAGCCACAAACCACAGAATTCTTTGACCTGGCAAGATAAGCGTTCTGTCTGGATAGATAAATGACAGCATGTTTTTGCTGTGCTTTCACTGTCTTAAGTTTTCTTTTTTGGGTGAGCAATGCTTTCAAAATGCAATATGGACTAATTTTTTAAAAGTATATGTATATGTCCCTGGATTGTCAGATTATACTGTATAACATGTACTAACAAGATCAAGACAGACGTCTACATGAGCCCGGCCCTGTGACCTAAACTGACCTGGCGCAAATTTACTGATATTTAATTTATCAGTGTCAAATTTTAAGACCAAACTGTTTTTGATCCTGCAGTGACTCAGTTTTTTTTTTTCTTAAATTTTCTTTGCGAGTGAGTAAACCTAGATTAAAACCTTGATGCACAGATTCTCACAGGTGTGGTTTTGCAATGCTTTTGCTTTGACTCAATGATGAAGTTTGTGCTTGTGCACAACAATGATGATTAACATAAAACAAAATATTTGAAAATATTTTATTTTAATTAAAAGCTGACTCAAAACCTGACCATTCACAAATTTTTGTTTGGTTTCAAAGTAGTTTTTGTGAAAAAAGCGAATACGCGTTTAGACGCTGTCACGTGTACCTTTGCACTGCGTAATTTTGTGGGTCTTTTCATTTCAGTGGAAATCTGTGCAATCGGGAATTACTCATGAGGGTGGAAATTTTTACCTTGGGTTCAAGTCTGGTGAACTGTGATGCACGAATAAAAAACTGCTTGGATTGGAAGTGTATGCCTCTGTGTGCAGTGCCTTGTTTTTCATTAATGGATAACAGACTTTGTTTACCTGCAAAATTTGACTATGCCAGCCAAAAGACAATAAGTTATCTTAACCCAAAGTTAAAGTTTATTGTTTTATTGTCTTACTGTCCTTTCTATATTAAAATGTATTAAGTACAATAATGTGCAAGTGCTGTGTGTGAGTATATATATAAAGCATCAGTGTAGGGGATAACGCATTACAAGTAACATGAGTTATGTAATCATTAATTTTTTCAAGTAACTAGAAAAGTGACACATTACGTTTTAATTTACAAGAAAATATCTGAGTTACTTTTTCAAATAAGTAACAGTTACTTTGTTTTCCCATTGACTGACTGTCAGCTCTGCTGTGTTAATGTTGAGAAAAATTGGGAGTAAGTGCAGAGGCGAACTCAGAATATGACGGAAACCTGCAATAATTAAATATGTTAAATATCCTTTATGTATTTAATCCCATTTTACTGACCAATGTTTTTGCTGCTGACCTTTGATGATACAATTTAACCATACTAATAAGCAAAAATTACTTTAGACTAAAATTAAATTAGACCAACATTTTAAACTTTCATTTGTGCTTCTTTTTTTTATTTGATGAAGAGTGTTGAAACTTCTTCTCCTGTGTTCTGCAGTACAGAAGTGAATTTACTTTTCCTTCAGCCTGAGGCTTATTAATTTCACTTTTGGTGTAAAAGAGCTTTTATGTTTGCCAAAAATAGAACTTTTTACATTCATGCCAAATAAGAAAGCCTCGCCAAGATTTGAAAAGTAATGCAAAAGTAATGCAAAAGTAACGCATTACGTTACATAAAAAGTACCTAAGTAACATAAAAGGTACTTTTTCGGGAGTAATGCAATACTATAATGCATTACCTTTAAAAGTAACTTTCCCCAACACTGTAAAGCATTGGCTGCACCCATATATAAGCTTGGCCTATAGGCTATGTGTTGTTTTCATCAACCTCTTTTGTTTTCCAGGCATCCTTCAGAAAGGCGCAAGGAAAAGTCTCGTGATGCAGCACGCTGCAGGCGCAGTAAAGAGACAGAAGTGTTCTATGAGCTGGCCCATCAGCTGCCGTTACCCCACAGCATCAGCTCGCACCTGGACAAAGCCTCCATCATGAGACTAGCTATCAGCTTCCTGCGCACACGCAAACTCTTCAACTCAGGTATGAAGCTGAAAAAAATGTATGTTCATTACATGTGATCTGTCAGTAGAAGTCAAACTCCATTGTATCTCTTGGTGAGTCTATCGCATCCCATAAAGCTGTAAGGTTGAAAAAATGTTGGGTTCACCTTTTTGGGTTCACTTGTTTAGTTTATGCCTGACTGTATTTTCTGCCATTTTGAACTTTCAACAGATTGCCCTCAAATTTGGGTCAGATCATGTTGGTCAAATGTTATTAGTATGACAGCACTGCATACTGGCTAAAACATACATACTGGAATAAATGTGACCCTGGATCACAAAACCAGTCATAACATGGGTATAGTTGTAGCAATAGCCAACAATACATTGTATGGGTCAAAATGATCGATTTTTCTTTGATCATTAGTATATTAAGTAAAGATCATGTTCCATGAAGATATTTTGTAAATTTCCTACCATAAATATATTAAAACTTAATTTTTGATTAGTAATATGCATTGATAAGAACTTCATTTGGACAACTTTAAAGGCGATTTTTTCAGTATTTTGATTTTTTGCACCCTCAGATTACAGATTTTCAAATACACTGTAAAACATAAAAAATTTGTTGAGTCAGCTTAAAATAATTTGTTACCCTGCTGCCTTAAAATTTTAAGTTGAGTAAACTAAAATAAATTTAGTCAACTTGAAATGTTAAGTTGTACTAAGTAACAACTTAGATATTTGTGTTTGCTAAACTTAACAGATGGGTAAGTAACCCAGCTGCCTTAAAAATTTTTAAGTTGATTCAACTCAAATATCTAAGTTGTCACTTGGTATAATTTAACATTTCAAGTTGAATAAACTTTTTTTGAGTTGACTGAACTTAAAATT